>SOMO01000442.1:4727-24946 GCA_028128575.1 Paedocypris carbunculus
AAAAAAAGTGTAAAAATAGTAATTTTCACACTATTAATTACGACTGTCACAAGTTTGTCTGTTTGTCACTCTTTGTCTAATATTTGTCTATGTTTAAAGGTGTCTTTGTGTGCATGCGCACTCTCTTACAAGATAGTAACTCTAAAATAAATGTACCTTAAAACACACAAGGTAATATATGTAAAAGACTGACCCTAACCAGACACTGTGGTTTGAACAACTAGATTTTTAGAAATTCTCTAGAAATTCAATGTATTAAAAACTTCTTGGGAATCGGTGAAGGGCGTATCTGGAATCTTCACACGTTCTGGCTCTTTCTTTGCTCTCTGCAATTTTCAACAACGCTAAGAAAACATGTCTGTAATCTTGTCATAATCTTGTCATTACACAACATTTTATTTTATAGTTTTTAGTTCTAATAGTGAATCGCCTGCTTTTTTTTATATGAGTATTTAATAATGATAGGTATTTATTTATTATAATTAATAAATAAATATATAAAGTCTGCTCTTAACCACTTAAATTTTAGAATTCATTTAGAACTCTATTTAGATTTGATATTTTTGTTCATGGAGGATTTTACCAAACCTGTAAACGTCCCGATCAGTGTAAAATATCTTCTTTTCGAGAGAAGCTCACTTACTTGAGTTGTTTCAGTTGACCTTTTCTTTTCTCCTGGGGTTACTTTAGGTTAAGTTGATTTGCATACAAGGGAGTCACGGATTTGTGCATTTCTAAAGGAATTTCACATTCAGTGAAAAGGCCTCTACATGCGGGCGGCGTAACGTCCATTCAAAGGGCCGACCTGAACCCCTGTGGATGTGTTAAATCTCCCCGTCCTGCGATGTCAGGCTCATACAGCGCTCCAGTATTATCAGCACAGTGACGGCAGATTAAACACATAGTTCCGTGCATTAGCGGGAATAAGAGGTTGTGTTGTCATGGGTATGGAAAGGCCAGTTGTCCAGTAGGAGGCCAAACATGTAGTTATAACCAACAATAGTGGCCTTTAATAAAACTTTATTTTTATCCAGTTAAATAAGCAGACATGTGAGAAACTTTTGAATGGAAACTAAAGGTGAGATTTATTCCTCGTAATACTGAGCTATGGTCAAAAAGTTATAAATATTAAATTATTTTATTTATTTTACTTGTTTTGAGGAATGAGTTCGGGTAGGAATTGAGNTGTGTGTGTGTGTTGTGTTTTAAGTGAAAGGTCAGGCTTTGAAGTGCTTCTCTTTCTCTCATGTCACCAAACAGACTGCTGAATGTGGTCGTGACACACACTGTCCCCATACGGAATACGTTCGGGTTCATGTCAGTTACGCGTCTGTGTTCAGTGTGAGATCCACTACTGGGTTACTGTAAAAATCTAGAATGGGAAGCGTGATGGCGACGCTTTCTTTAGAGGCTCGTCGGCGTTTCTCTCGTCCCAGCTTCCTGGTTGAATGCCGACTCAGCACTGCTCGCTATCATCGCTCAGGTAACACTAAACTAAGCCGTACAGCCGCCTTAGTGGGACTTCACTTTTTTTTTTTTTTTATGTGAATGCTTGCATTAATGCATCTGTTTTGAATTATCACTAACTGATTTGTAATGTCCGTTTAAAACAGTACATTATATTTGATGTGTGTCGTTACTCNCTCTCTTTCTCTCTTCCTCGTTCTTTCTATCCTCTTCACTCTTACGCTTTCATGCTCACACCCCATCCCTCTTTTTTTCACTGTCTTCTTCATTTCATCTTATCTAATCTTCTGACCCCCTGGGCCACACCCCCCACCCCTTCCCTCTCCTTCGGCGTGTCTCCCTCTCTTTCTCTCTCATAGACAGCAGTGACAGTGACCTGGAGCTGTCCACGGTGCGACATCAACCCGAAGGTCTGGAGCAGCTGCAGGCGCAGACCAAGTTCACCAAGAAGGAGCTGCAGTCTCTTTACCGGGGCTTCAAAAACGTGAGCATCACCAACATGTCTGTCGAAAAGACGTGCGGTGTAATGTAGGCCGCAAAATGAGCACAAAGCGTTTATTTAAAGCTGGTGTGGATCAGATTGAGTTGGTCTATTATCGTCTTAATTGGATGTTTCATTATACGTCCGTCTCTTCTGTTTCAGGAGTGCCCTAGTGGTTTAGTGGATGAGGAAACTTTCAAGACCATCTACTCTCAGTTCTTTCCTCAAGGCGGTAAAGCTGATGCTTCAAAACACGTCTTTCAGCAAAAAATAACCAGTCCAGGTTGTGTCTTACTGGTCTATCATATTCCAACAGATGCCACGACCTACGCACACTTCCTGTTTAATGCTTTTGACCTTGACAGAAATGGATCGATTCGTTTTGAGGTGAGAGTTTC
Source organism: Paedocypris carbunculus (assembly GCA_028128575.1). Lineage (NCBI taxonomy): Eukaryota > Metazoa > Chordata > Actinopteri > Cypriniformes > Paedocypris > Paedocypris carbunculus. The sequence continues at coordinate 7,074 of SOMO01000442.1, forward strand.
GTTTCTCACTGTTCTTTAGCACACACACACACACACACACACACACCCACACACACACACACACACACACACACACCAACAGCACTTTGTTCATAACAACATGCTATGGATTTATAATATCTATATTTTTAATGCAAGTCTGTATAAACATGCTAATTATTGTGCAAATCATAATACATCGTGCAGTTTGGACATACGATCCTTTAAATATCATTCATAAATGTTTTACAAAGCACAAACAGTCCTCACTTTAAAACAGACAACTGTTAAATGTTTTCTCACTTCCTGCATTCTTTGTGAGTTTAACAGGAATATTAGTGAATAAAGCCTTTATTAACTGTTACTAGTTTGAATGAGCTTAATTCATGAATATATTATCTGTTCTACATAAAAGTGTGATATACAACTGATATATTAAATATAATTGTCAAGCATATTGTTTGGATGCATATAAACTAGTAGCTAATAAAGTGTTAATAGTGTTAATAAACTACTTACTACTGTCAATTAAAGTGGAACAATGCTTTACAAATAATGAATTGATTGGTTACCGATAGTTAACTAATACATTATAGTGGTAGTTATTGTAAGTGCCATATGCATCTTTTTCTCAGTGTCTCTTTAACGCTTCCTTTGATAGGACTTTGTGATCGGTCTGTCTGTGCTGCTCAGAGGAACCGTCACCGAAAAGCTCAACTGGGCTTTTAATCTCTACGATATCAACAAGGATGGATACATCACAAAGGAGGTGACAGATCTCCACAATCTGGATATTGGGTTTGTTCTGGATGGAGTTGCCATCATGTCTTTGCTTGTGCACTTTCAGGAGATGCTGCTGATCATGAAGTCCATCTACGATATGATGGGGAGATACACCTATCCCTGTGTGCGGGATGAAGCACCTNATATCAACAAGGATGGATACATCACAAAGGAGGTGACAGATCTCCACAATCTGGATATTGGGTTTGTTCTGGATGGAGTTGCCATCATGTCTTTGCTTGTGCTCTTTCAGGAGATGCTGCTGATCATGAAGTCCATCTACGATATGATGGGGAGATACACCTATCCCTGTGTGCGGGATGAAGCACCTTCTGAACATGTGGAGAAGTTCTTCCAGGTAGAAGCACAGCGTTTGACAGCTCTAGGGTGACGCTCTAACCGTTTANCCTATCCCTGTGTGCGGGATGAAGCACCTTCTGAACATGTGGAGAAGTTCTTCCAGGTAGAAGCACAGCGTTTGACAGCTCTAGGGTGACGCTCTAACCGTTTACTGACTTTTGTAGAAGATGGACAGAAATCGGGATGGAGTGGTCACCATTGAAGAGTTCATTGAGACCTGTCAGAAAGTAAGTACTTCAATTGTTTAAAAGCGCTCGAACTACAATACAGTGTGGATCCTGACACTTTATCATTCCCATCAGCAAAAAAACGAAAAATATTTTTGACATGCATAATAACGGTTTATATCAAGTCAAGAGCATTATGCTTTGCTTTTAATCATCCAGTGAAGTCACACACACATACACTTTAGTGACACATACAAACCCGGAGCAGTGGGCAGTCTGGGACACATAGAGTGTCTTACTCGTTTGTAGAACCTACCAGACTGGGATTCGAACCTGCATCGCTGTGGTGGAAGGTTCAACTCCCTAGTAGAGTAACTCCCTGTAAAGTACTTGAGTAAATGGAATTTGTTACTTAAGTATTTTGGCTACTTTGGGCTTGTACAAATTTAAGCCAGTGTACTCTCTACTTGACTACATTTCTTAGTTCCAGACCAACGCAAAGTCGCTATGTGGAATTAGGGAAAAAATTGTCTTTATAGAAAAAAAATGTTGTTCATTTGTGTTCCAAAATTCGGAAAAAAATTGTTTAGTTAAAACAAGGAAATAAAAAGTTTCAAATTTTTCCTGATTTCATCAATAAAATCCTTTACTTTAGTAAAGTTAAGTAAAATATTTTATTTTAAAATAAGAAACTTTACGACTTTTACTTAAGTCTTCTTGAAATTGGTGACTTGTAACTTCTAATAGAGTAATTTTCACAGTAATTTATGTTGGAAGCATACAACGTTGAACTGATGCTCATGCTCTGTATGTGCATTGCAGGATGAAAACATCATGAACTCCATGCAGCTTTTTGAGAATGTCATATAGGACCGAAATGGGATCCAAACCCGAGCTGATCTCCACATGTCTATAAACCAAACTAGCACAGCAGTCACTCTCCGTCTTGTTCTGTAGCACTTCCTCCTGCCTGAAGCACTGCGTAGAATACAACCGACAGACACGCGGCCATCACTATGGCTCAACCTTTGTTTTTACTTGACCACGGAACTGGTAGAACTCTATAAAGAAGGGATTTGAGGAACACAAAGCTCCCTGCAGCTAACAACCAGAGTGTGGTGGAACTTGTTGGTCAGAAGGATCACATTCACGAGTTTTCTATCAGATTTGGAGGCCGTGGCCACACTGGACTGCTTTCTTCTGCCTTATGATGAGGGAAATCACAGGACTCGGCCTATCTTCCATGGGTTTGGAAAACACCCACAGGGAATTTTTATCACACCGCAGATGAAATAACAGGAGAAGACGTGGAGGAAGAGAGAGTTGAAGCATGCCTGTCCACTTCTGTGAGATATTAGTGATTTTCTTGCATGAGGACTGACAAAGATGTACATTTTCTTCCTTGTAAGCCAGTGTTCTCGCAGAGGACCTTAAGCAAACCTAAGCCGTATGCGTGAAGTACCGTAGTGTTCCCGTGTTTATCAGTTCTGCTGTACTAAACCTGTATTGCACATATCAAAGAGGCCGGGACGGTCGGTTCGGTCGCTTGATTCTTGCACAGCAATGAGGTATTTAAACTGTTATATTTATTATAGAAGCGTTTTCGAAATGAGTTACATTGTCAGAATTAAATATATTTTATTTTTATTTTGACACACCGTGTATGACGGAATGCAGTAGGTGGGATATCAAACTTGAATCTAAAACAGTTTTAAGATGATCATTTGAAAATTATACACTTATATGGAGGGTCTTCAAAATATTCCCGCGTAAGTGTGTGGAAGAAGTCAAATTAAACNTATTATAGAAGCGTTTTCGAAATGAGTTACATTGTCAGAATTAAATATATTTTATTTTTATTTTGACACACCGTGTATGACGGAATGCAGTAGGTGGGATATCAAACTTGAATCTAAAACAGTTTTAAGATGATCATTTGAAAATTATACACTTATATGGAGGGTCTTCAAAATATTCCCGCGTAAGTGTGTGGAAGAAGTCAAATTAAACGAACTATATAAATAAATTAATAAAGAAATTGAATAAAAACTTCGGACTTTNAGCACAATTTTTTATCTAGTCTTAAGTAATTACACATTTTGATTGATGGCAAGATATTTAATGAAAACAATCATTGATGCTAATATACGTATTTTTTAAATTATTTTGCCTTGGTACAGATTGTTTTTCGTCCAGTCAGGACAGGCTTGTTGTTTGACCAATCAGATTCCCCGGTGTCTCTGAGCAAAAGCATGAATCATAATGTGCTGTCTCTTGCTGTGGTGGTGATTGTGTGGGGCAGATTTCTGGATGCAGATCTTACGGTTACCAGACAAAAGTGTCGTGGGTGGAGGGAAGCAGCCATGGCGCTAGAGCTGACATGTCTAATCGCTGTCATTATTAGAGAAGATGCTGATCTAAGACCAAAAGAGCAGTAAACAGGTCATGACCATTACAGAAAAGCAGCATCATCAGATGAAACCTACTGACCAACCACTCTCTCCTTCTGACTGACATTTCATCCTGCTTTTTGTTCACCATACTAACTCTTTTCTCCATGTAGGGGTTCAAGCTTCAAGGACTGAAGGGTTTCCCAAATTCATTATACAAAACATACACAAGATAAATATTTAAGTNAACATCTCTTAGCCTATGAACACCACTAGGGGGCAAAAAAGAGCAACATAACATCTACTTAGAGTATTTATGCATAATTTCTTTTTTTCTCTCGAGTAACAGAACATCTCATTATAATACATTTGAACAAAAAAGATAAAATAACACATCGTGTGTATTGTGTTGTCTAGTGTTACAAATAATAAAGTTAAACAAAAATAACTATAAAGTTTCGTGTACAGCACAGCACAGTTTTAATTTTTGCTTCTGTAAGAATTTGTGTTAAACCAAATACGTAGTCATTGTTTCTAGAGTGTAAATTACAAGCCTTAGAGTAAAAACCACATACATTGCGTAACATTTGACAAAATATAACCACTGTTAGAAGAAGATAACTGCTCATTAGGTGACCGCCTTGACTACAGGTCACACACACACACACACACACATACGGGTTTTCATGCAAACTGGGGACGCCATTTTTAATCCTCACTTGCGGGGACTAGCCTTTCTCAAAATCCCAGAGAGCTGAAAAAAATCAGGTATAATTGCAAACATACAATAAGATCATACACACCNACACACACACACACACACACACACACACACACACACACACACACACATCTAGGTCAATTGAGTAATGCCGTAATGGAGCCTAAAACCCGCTAGATGTCGCTGTCTAAAGGCAAAAACACGCCACTGAAAATCCTAGCACATCAATTGATAATCTTGGACTTCTTTCTCTGAAATGTTTTTAAAATAAGAACTGATTATTTTCTTATGATCACACCATCTGATCATTAAGTGTGATTTATAACGCTTCAGGATTCAAGCGCGCAGAGCAGAGTCACGTGAAAGAGGCTGCGGAGCGCGGCTTTAAAGTACGTCACCGCGGCCACACCTGCAAAGGGGACGGTAGTGGGTCGTCATCAATTCTGAGCGATCCCATTGGTCGTGTTCCCTCCGAAAGGCGCGGCTTAAATGCGTCAGTCATTGTTGTGAGCATGCGTTGAAATGCCACAGAGCACCGCGTACGGTATGCTGGTTGCTATATAACTGGACAAAATGGACCATTTTTATTCTGCTGCTGTGATGTAGAAACGTTCTCCTGTCGCAATATCTGCCTTCAAAAAAAGCAGACTGTGTTTCTGAATTTACCCTGAGCAGTGATAAAGTAGGACACCCAGAAGACATCAGGTAGCCTGAAGACGAAGGGACACATACGAGGACAAAGATTTTTTTCTCTCTTTCTGAAAGGGTGAGTATTCGTGGTATTTTAATTCAAATACTCTTGTGTATCTTTAACAAATATAATTTATCGTTGATCTCGAGTAAGGAAACGTACGAACGCATCCCGTCATCAACCATTTCGAATCCCTGTCTCGTATGTGTGATTTAACTGGGTTTTATCATGTGTTTTTATTTTAAAGACTATTTTTGTGTGTAATTTTAGTGTATACTTTGCTGCATTTTCTCTCCGTGATGTGTATATAACTCCATTTGGGTTGTTAATGGCGAATAGCAGTTATTGATCGACGTTATAGAACTGGACCGGATAAATTAATATTTTAATGAGCACGTGTTTAAAAGCGTTTTTAGAGAGACATTAAACATTCGTCTCGGTTGTTCGTGATGAAGATTATAATTTATTGTATTACTTTGACTGGTTTGGCGTGGATTAGGCTGCTCATCTCGTAAAAGGAAACGCACATGGTTGACTCACCGTTACTTAACTATTTGTGTTGACACAAAAACAAGAATGNACTGGTGGCCCAATTAAGCGGAGACGACTGTGTGTGTGTGTGTTTATTTATCACATGTATCAATCTATCACAAATTTAAAAAGCCATTTAAATATAATTTCATTTTAATATTCATTGTTTTTTATTTGATTAAGTTTGTGACTGTAATTCTGTAAGTTGAAACGAGGTCATGTTCAACTCCTTCCTTTCACCTCAGATGAACCGGCTAGCCAATCGGTGGAGCCTGCTAGCGTGTTGACGGGCAGAACTGCAGTCTTTCTACCCGAGAGCGAGAGCGAGAGGACCTGGAGCAGACACACACAAACAGAGGAAGATCAGCGAAAGGAAGGAATGGGCGTTGGGAAAAACACCACCTCCAAACCCATGGACTCCACTGCAGAGCCTGGCAAATTTGAGGAGGAGTGCAAAAACGGTGCACACTTCTACCCCATTCCAGTGAGTGAGCGCGTGTAGAATGAGGCTGACCACAGTCGAATCATGCGCCTGTCATGTTCTCTTTGCACAGCAATAATTCAGGAAATGGTTGACTCCGGTTTTTTTTTTTTTTTTGAAAGAAGAATCAGCATTTTGTCGTGGTCTTTCATCATGCAGTATAAGTTAGGGGTTTGTTTGCACTATTTTTACATCGACACAGTTTAGGATCTAAATCATCCCCTCATACTTTCTAACTCCAGTAGCAGTGTTTGAGAAAAGTGTCTTCAGATCCAGCTTTTTTAAAAATGTTTACTACAAAGTTTTTGAAGCTTTAATAGCAGTATGTGATCTACACAGTTCTGTGATTGATTCCAAATCTTATCGATCTCAACTTTTATAGATTACAAACACAGAATTAAAATACTTTATATTACTCAATTAACCCTAAAACCCTGGTTTAGATTGTACTAATTAGAAATTAAGAATACATTTAGAAAAGAAAGGAAATTACTGTAGACCTGAGTACAATGTAAAAATGTAATCTATTACATGTTCCTACTTCTAAGTGGTATTCTGGTTGGGAGAACTTTTAGTCCAATCCCCATGATTGAAAGCAAGTGGATTACGTCAGTTCAAATCCATTACTTAATCCCAGCAGCAGTAGCGGGAATCGGATCAATCGAATCGTTCGTCTTCAGATCCAAATTCAATGCTTGTAATTGAAACAAAATAGCTAAATTTTACTTTCATAAATCTGTCCACTGCCATTTTATTCTGGAGGAATTCTGCTTCATGTTGTAATTGATTACAAATGTAAAAGGTTACATTTTCTTCTTGTCTTTTGGCCTGACAACTGGTGTTGTCTGTTTTAGCTCCAATGTATAGGGTAAAAGCCCCCTGAAGGGTGATATATTTTACTACAGTAATAAACAGTTTATGTTTGGGTGAAGCACATACATCTAATTGTAATCAAGTTGTTTACTTGGTTATTACAGTAGTATGATTATCTGCTGGTTTTGAGTGTATGCAGTGTGATCTCACCTGATCCTTTAAAGCATCTTGATGATTCATTGAGTTCATTATGATTGTGGTTCTTCTGTCTTGTCAGTCCTGGGTTTCGGTGTCATTACAGTGTCATTAGAGTAAGGTAAAACTAGAAGAAACCTGAGACTGGAAGAAAAGCAGAATTAGACGCTAGCTCCACGTGCTTCAGTGTGGCGCCTACAATATCTATTGTTTTGCATTGGTTTGTTGTTACGCTAATGGATTTGCTTAAACATCTGTGTCTCTGTCAGGTGGTTAATGGAGCCGTTCAGACATCTGGCGACCAAGATGAAGAGGAAGCGCAACTCATGGCCGTGTACACAAAAGACATCCAGACTAAGGACAAGGTGAGCACTTTCTGTCCAAGGGAATGTCTGAAGGTTTTCATCTCCAAAGCGGGAGGAAAACAGGAAGTTTGACAGCAGAATGGAAAGCTTACGTGTAGTAGTTGTCCATACTTTGCGTATTTTATGTTATTTTATGTAAATATTTTATGCAATTATCTGTCCTAAAAACTGTTCTAATTTTTGCCCCTTTTTCATGAGATGTAATGTGTGAATACATTTCCAAGCTCCATGTTGAGCCATGGCTTTTTGTTGAGGAAATCCATTGTTTCGGTTTCCCATAAACTCAACAGCAGGAGTCTGTAACTGAAAAGAGGCCGTGATGTCAACAGTTTGTTTGAACGGTTTATCTCCACGCCTCAAACTCTGGGTTGGCTCAGTTTTTTGTTTAGATAAAGATGAATAAAATCTCTGCGTCTGCTTTAAAGCAGATTGGGGAAATTTGGATTTGCTTTTCATTCACTTCCAGGTTATTCCTCGTTTTTCATCTTCATGAACGAGTGTCCCAGTTTTGTTTCTGTTCCTAGTGGGGTTTTTTTTCCCTAAAAAGAATCTCTTATAAGAAGCTGCAAATTTTAGATTTAGCTCTGCGTTTCACTTCCTGTGGAAATTACAGCCGTTAGGTTTCTGTAAAAGCTTTAATCCACTCCTTCCTCAAACACTGTGCCATTACAGCCCCGTCACTATGACTCGGCACTTTTCCCCTCGGTGGCAATGGGGATTTGCGAGGTCACAGTAGCCAGTGGAATTTTCCAAGTGTTTGCATTTTACCAAAAGTGGAGGTGATGCAACATGTTGTTCTCTTAATCCTTTAACAAACGCTGTCATCTCTGTCCTCAATGTGACAAAGCAGTTTACTTGATGTCTATTTTCTTTTACTCATGTCTTCTCTTTCATCCATTTTTCGGCCATCCAGTGCTCTGTGTCTGAGACGTTGGACGGCGCCGACAGCACAGATGACAGGAGGATGGATATGATTTACACCATTGAAGACACACCACCGTGGTACCTGTGTGTCTTCCTGGGTTTACAGGTGAGCGTCGGCCCCAGATCAACCGTGGCTTGACTAGAGACTGTATGTTCCACAATATTACGTTTATATTTATCAAATAGAAGGCCTTTTCCTCCAGGTTCTCCGGTTTCCCCCACAGTCCAAAAAACATGCGTTTCAGGCTAATTGGAATTGGAAAATTGACCACATAGGTATGAGTGAGTGTGTGAATGTGTGTGTCTGTGTGTCTCGCTCTGTGAATGGTTGGCCACCAAAGACGCTGAGATAGGCGCCAGCTCCCCGCGACTCTGTCTAAGTCCTAAGTTTTACTCTGCTTCCTGTAGAATACGAGGTGCCCACACTTGGCAACATGTAAATGGACAAGGGCAAGACATATGATAATAAATATAAGTATTGTTTTTTCTGTCACGGCCTTTGTTCCAATTCTGTGGTTCATTGTAGGAAAAAAACTCACTGCTGTTTGGAAAAATGTTATTTTAGTTCACCTTTTTCGGCTTGACTTAAGAGGGAAGTCAGTGTTGCTGGCATACATTTTGCTCCACATTTCCCAGTCTTTGAAGTGGCTTTGATAACAGTTGAAACACATTTTGAATAAGACTGTTTTGGGTTTTGTTACGAAGCTTGAGTTTCTGATCTGATTGGTGAATGTTGTGGGCTTTTTTTGATTCCATAGTGAGTGTAAACATTTCCATAGTGAGTCTAGATTTTATGTTTTCAAACATAATGAATTTAAAGGAGATAAACTGAGGTTTCATATTTTGATGCGCTGTAGTGCCCCCTGTTGTTTTGGTTTGGACCATTTGGTCTTGTTCAATAGGTTCGAGAAGCAACAATATATTCAACAATGTAATAATATTTATAGATTCTATATGAAACGTTCAACATCATTTAACACACCACTTGGTCGGTGCATCCCTTCCGACCTGAACCTCTAAATATTTTATTCATATGGTTGGGACAACCGTCAATAAACTTCACTCACAGGGACGAATAAGTACAACCATGTTAGTCCAATTTTACGATTTCTACACTGGTTACCTGTTAAATTCTGTATACAATTCAATATGTGCCTAGTTTAATTTAAAGCCTTAATTTATTTGGATTCTATTATATGCTAAAAAAATAATAATAATAATTTTGGATTCTATTGTATATTAATGAGTAAGCAAATAATACGTTTTCTGGATACAGTAAGCTTATTTTTAATTATGAGCCATCATGATTGGTGCTCACAAACTGATACCAGCCTTTAATAATTAAACTTTCCGAAATATAAAATGTACCCTCTAAATTTCACTCAACTTTTTCTTTTGTCTTTACTGTAGTCATTTTTTGTTTTTCTTTTTTAGCATTACCTTACCTGCTTCAGCGGAACAATTGCGGTTCCTTTTCTGCTGGCTGAAGCCATGTGTGTGGGATATGACCAGTGGGCCACCAGTCAGCTAATTGGCACCATTTTTTTCTGTGTTGGCATCACCACCCTCCTGCAAACCACTCTTGGTTGTAGGTAAGTCCGGTAAACATCACATAACTGTACCGCTTCTTATTGTGTAATCTCCATCACACCGGCTGATGAACAAGAGGTGAGCTGAGAAATGGTTAGGTGAGATCATACAGAATCACTGTGTTCTGTCAACAACAGAAGGAAGTTGTGGAAAACACTGGTCGAAACTAAAGGTTTATTTTATTCACATTTACGAGTTGGAATTGTTTGTTCCACAGTAATATTTGTTTTTTTTTTTTTTAAACTGAAATGTTTGACATGGTACTTATAAACTATTTTAAATGCCTATTATTGTGTGTTTTGGTGATTGATAATTAGTTTGAAAAGAAAATACGTAGTTGTTTTCGATTTGCATGCATGGAACAATTTCACAATTNGGCCAGCGCTTTTGCATTTCTTGCTCCAGCAAGAGCCATCCTTTCATTGGACAAATGGAAGTGTAACACAACAGGTAGAAGAACTTCCCGCACTCCCATCACGCCATTCGCTGTTATGAATCTTCTAGCTAAGCTTTCTATCCTCCTACAGATGTGGCTTTTTTAAATGCGACCGTGCTGCCACACACAGAAGACATCTGGTACCCGAGGATACGAGAGGTACGTAATGATAAAAATCTGGATGTTTGCAGAGTCTAATCTATTATTGTTTTTTTTTTTTTTTTTTTTTTTTTTTTCCCATTCAAATCTTCAGAATTTTAAAACTCTTCGGACAAATTACAAATTAACTGCGATATTTCTTACAAATTAACCACCATAGTTATAATTCTTGGCTCTTCTTAAAATACGTATTATATTATACTTATAATCCCTGTCTTATCTCACAGGGTGAGGTTTGGAAAGGATTTTCTGTAATTAATTTGAAACTTTGTAATTGATTCCAAGTTTTTTGTAATTTAATGTGGTGCCATGGACCTACTGTATTTTCCTTCATTCATCAAAATATGTTCCAATGTTCCAAAGTTCCAAAGAAATCACATTTTAAATAGCCTACACATTATAAAGTGTTTTTTAGAATTTTGTGCTTGAAGCTACCTTCATCTTATTAGCTTTCCCGCTCTTTTAAACAAGCTAACTAAGAAAACCACTTTACTATTGATCTTGGTCACAACCTTGACAGAAACTAAGACTAAGCTAACTTCCTCAAATTAGATTAAACGGGACATTCAACGGTCGAACGGCCTTCGCCAATGACACGTCATCCTTAAACCGCGTTTAACCTTTAACAGATCCCACTGCTGTGAATTGTTAGTGTGATTTATGTGTCTGAGATTGAACCTGTGCTGTTTGCCTGCAGATCCAGGGGGCGATAATAGTCTCCTCTCTAATAGAAGTGGTCATCGGTGCTTTGGGTTTGCCGGGCGTCCTGTTGAAATACATCGGTCCTCTCACCATCACGCCGACCGTCACACTCATTGGCCTTTCTGGCTTCCAGGCGGCTGGAGAACGGGCTGGCAAACACTGGGGCATCGCCATGCTGTGGGTAGAACTCTGACGCGTGAAACTAAGATCTTTCACACTGAAATCTCAGTCTCTCCTTTCTCCAACAGAACCATCTTCCTGGTCCTGCTGTTTTCCCAGTACGCACGGAACATACAGTTACCCCTCCCCATCTACAAGTCCAAGAAGGGCTGGACGTCCTACCGCCTCCAGCTGTTTAAGATGTTCCCTGTGAGTGTCTCCGCACGGCCACATATTGGTTTATAATATTTATATATAAAATGTTTTTATATAAAAATGGAACACCAGGAAAACTGTGATTATCATGTATCATTTATGACATATGGATGTTTATCGTCACATAAACCAAACCCTAAATATTCCTATTATTAGTATTTTGAAATGTGATTCTAAAAAAAAAAAAATAATAACCTTTGTATGTAGCCATCTCTAACCGAACACACACACATATTTATATATATATATATTTATATTAAATATATAAATATAAATAATATATATATAAATGGATACATATACAATTTTTAGGATTAAAGATCTGTTTAAATGTGTAGATGGATGGATGGATGGATGGATGGATGGATGCATGCATGTTTTGCATAAACTACATCCTAATTTGAAATCATTTTAAACCTCAGCTTTTTTGCCAAGTTCCACCAAACATTGTAATTGTGTATATTTGTAGATGGATGGATAGATGAATTGATAGATAGATTGGAAAGAACAGACTCAAAATGGATGAATGAATAGATGGATAGATAGATAGATTTTATAAAAGTTTAATTTTAGTTTTTTTTAAACAGAACATGTGTCAAGTATGTGTGTTTTTGTTTAAATGGCAGCCAGTGTGTAATGCCAGTATAATGTCTGATAGAGGCAAGTCAAAACACGGTAGCAGGTCCTTGGTGATTCAAGGCTGGCCGCGACTAATGGATGACTTATGCAAGCTGTTTTGGTTCATCACTCTTTTCATGTCTTCCCTCTAGATCATCATGGCCATTCTTGTGTCATGGTTTCTCTGTTTCATCTTCACGGTTACTGACGTGTTTCCTCCTGAGAAGGACAAGTATGGTTTCTATGCACGGACCGATGCCCGACAAGGCATCCTGGCTGCGGCACCTTGGTTTAAGATACCGTACCCCTGTAAGTGTTCACTCTTTACACTATTTCCTGGGAAAAGATCAGTCTTCCAGGGACCCAGGAATGTTTTTGGCTCAGTTAAAACTTCGCATTCTGTACTTGCCAGTCTAGGATTCAAAACTCATTTAAGTCCAATCTAACTCCTAGGCCACAATTTTATTTATAATATTTAAAATGGTTTGTTTATTGTATGCACAGTGCAAGCATTATATTGTTTGACTGACGTTTGATGTTGTTACATACTTTGCTTAGACGTTGTATATAATAAAAGACCTATAAGGAAAGACCTTTGATGACTTGACATCTAAAAGACAAAAAAAGCACAGCTACATGACAGAAATATAAAGAAATAATATGAAACATGATGTTTTTCCCAAGGCGTCTTCATGCTCCTTCTGATTCTGCACTACTCCATAATTATTTTCTCCGTAATTCCTAATTATAATTTGGACATTTACCAAAGTTGACAGAACATTTAAATTTACATTTTTACAAATTTACAAAAATGTGATTAACAATTTTTATTTATTTATTTATTTCAAATGAAGAATGGTTTATCAAGAGCTAAAGAATCTGAAGCCTTGTTGCTTAAAGATATTGATAGATATTGGGATATTATATATCTTATTACATAGCCTTTTGGGAAACCAGAACCCCCATTACTGTTTCTTAAAATGTCTTTGTAATCTCGTAATTTGACCGACTACTGGTTCCGCACTTCTTTGACGATTATTCTGGAAAGGTTGTTTTTTTTTCCCCAATTTTTCACATTTTATCAATGCAATTGGTCAGAATACACGACGCTGGCAACAAATACACAGCATATGGTAAAATTAAAATGCAGCGACAATACATGATGCTCGTGTTCATCACGCCAACCAGCGATGTACCACCAATCTAAGACCACCTGAATGTTGGAACTCTCATCTTTTTCTTGAATAGTCACACTATAATGAATAGGTAGTCACGATCATCTTTCATCACACTTTTTACGTCTTGTTACGTAATTTTGTTTGAACTAAAGGTAAACGTAAATGCATATTTTCATCAAAGTGACTATATGTTTTGTCATGAGGTGTTTGACCTCGTGAATAATTCACCTTTTCTCTTCTGTTTGTGTTTCAGTCCAGTGGGGTTTACCCACGGTGACGGCCGCAGGGGTGATTGGGATGCTGAGCGCTGTGGTCGCCAGTATCATTGAGTCCATCGGAGACTATTACGCTTGTGCCCGTCTGTCCTGTGCCCCTCCACCACCCATTCATGCTATAAACAGGTGTGACACAAACACACACACACACATGATGCTACAGATGCTAGTATTCTACTTCTAATTGTTAGCAAATGCTATTATTTTTTGCAATAATTGCTTTTTTCTTTTTTTTTAGTAACACATGTTATTTATATTCACAATATAGTATATTTTTAACTTGATCTATATTAGCCTTTTTAAAAGATAGCGAAAATAATTCTGAAGAAGAAAGTGAAAGTATTGTTTGTGATTAACCTAATTCAGTAGATGTGAACCGTTTTGTTGTTTATTAAAGCCGTTTCTATTTTCAGAAAGATCAAGCATAAATATTTAGTGGAAATTGCTTAGACCCATTAAAAAGAATTTTTAATTATTGTGAACTGATCGGAAGTAGGTAAAACATAGTTTCCAGTTGTAAACCCCATAATGCATTGCTTTCAGGGGGATTTTTATGGAGGGTCTTTCCTGTGTTCTTGATGGCGTCTTTGGGACCGGAAATGGCTCCACGTCTTCTAGCCCAAACATCGGCGTCCTCGGCATCACTAAAGTAGGTGTTTCTTCGTCTTTTGTTCTTTTGTTCTTTAGTCTCGTTATAAAGAAATTATTCAATGTAACAAACTTTTCACATTTCAATTTCAGTAGCATTAACGCAGCACATGCCAGCTCTAACCAAACTGTAATTATAAACATAGATCAAAAATAAAAAACAGGCGATGTGTGAAATCACACATTGTACAGTGTATCGATCTAGGCGTTCTAAACAATGCCTGAGATTTAAAACTTGGCGCAATTTGCATGGATATTTCACACTTTCCATAAAAGTGGCAGACATTCTATAGAATGCCTGCATTTTACACATTTCTTGTAACATGGTACCAAAACCATTTAAAATGTTTTGTACGTTTTTATAGGGAATATATTGTCAAAACTTTAGAAACGTTGTAGTGTTATTGTGTGATGCAGTACTGCTCTGTTCCTCAGGTGGGCAGCAGACGTGTCATTCAGTACGGTGCGGCCTTCATGCTTTTGCTGGGAATGGTGGGAAAGTTCAGCGCTCTGTTTGCGTCCCTGCCCGACCCGGTTTTGGGCGCTTTGTTCTGTACCCTGTTCGGCATGATCACCGCCGTCGGCCTCTCCAACCTGCAGTTTGTGGACCTCAATTCCTCCCGCAATCTATTTGTCCTCGGCTTCTCCATCTTCTTCGGCCTGGTGCTGCCCAGCTACCTCAAAGAAAACCCACTTGTCACCGGTACAAACTTTATTATGCACTCGATATGTTCAAATCATATGACTTTTATTGTCACATGTTCCTGTGAAAGTCGACTGCACACCACACATGAAGGATTTCTGGTTTCTTCTTCTGCAGGTATCGTCCAGATAGATCAGGTGTTGAACGTTCTTCTCACTACTGCCATGTTTGTTGGAGGTTCTGTGGCGTTTGTTCTGGATAATACTATTCCTGGTAGGTGTATAATAGATTTACTTTACCTTACTGTCATTTAGCAGACACTTTTATCCAAAGCAAGTGAAGCAATTTCTCTAAAAAGGATTTAGTAGATGTTTACACAAGGCTGTATAAAGAAACTGACTAGACAGAACAACAAATACAATGTAATAAAGGCTATTTTTAGACTTTTTAGATTTTTTTGTGTGGATGATGTTTACCAGTAATGTTCACAATTACCGTAAAACCTCCAATAGACGGCCATGGTGTTCTACTTTTCAACCCTTCCGTCAAGGTGGCCTTCTACTAGAGGTTTTACGATGTGTTGGAGACAAATGTCATTCATATGCCAAACTAGTACGTTTTTTTTTTTTTTATATATAATATAATAGAATACCTTTTTATCGTCATATGGTTACAATGAAATTAAAAACGTTACTCTGCTCTAACAACACTAGTTTGGTGCAAAGGAAACAAACAATCAAAATGTATGAATATGCACGTTGGATAAAAATAAAATGTAGATAATACAAAATATCTACGTAAATATCAGACAAAGGCCAAAGTACAACCGATTGTTTCAATGCAAGAATACAAAATACAATACAATAAAATATGCAACAAAAAAATAAAATAAAATGTTCAAAATACTATATAGAGGCAAGTGTTAGGCACTTTTTTTGTAATTTTAAAAGAATACTTTATTTAATTGTATAATTGGATAAATTGTATAAATCTACTTCTGTCCTATGAACGATTGATTTAGATTTTTTTTTTGTCATTTTAGGCTCTTCGGTGGAAAGAGGCATTCGGAAGATGAATCGCGGTAACGGTGCTTCTAAACGGGAACAAATGGCGTCCTACGATCTCCCCTTCGGAATGGACTTCCTGCGACGCCATCGCATTTTCCAGTACTTTCCAATCAGCCCCACGTTTGCTGGTTACCAGTGGAGTGTGTTCACGCACGGCGGCCTCAAGCGACCCGCCACCAGACAGGAAGACCACCCAACCAACCCCGAACACGTAGAAAGCGGCGTATAGTTTTACTGACAGGTTCTCCTTCCTGTCCTCGTCAGCCTCGACTCTTCTCGCTGTGGATGTCACTGCTTCTCAACAGTCCTGCACTTCCATCGTCTCCGTTTTCCCGCTTTTTGAGTGGATGAGACCAATCAATGGATCTTCAAAACTCATCTTCGTTGGGCGAACTGGACGTTGTTGTAGATACCTGGATGTATTAGTAAGATGACGCGAGTGCCTACGACACACACCAACGCATGTCGCAGCTTAGTTTGCTTTAAACCAAGTGACTGGGTAAGGTTCACCTAGTCCTGCAAAGGTTCCAAACGCACTGCTGAAATATACGCACAAGATGCTTTTCTTCTTCATCCTTGCTATCAAACATCTCATGCCAGGACGACCATACGCCTTTTAATGTATATCACACGTGGCGATGCTTTCCAGAGAAATTGTGTGTGTGTGTGTGTGTGTGTGTGTGTGTGTGTGGTGAAAAATTCCCTCATGATGGGCAGGAAACTATGCAGTAGGTGAAGTGTGTGTGCGTGTCTGTGTGTCAGGATTAGGTTTATTTGTGAACAGCAGGTTTCTTTTGAATGGCATTGATGGGCATCCAGCGGGCATCTCCTGGCTCTTAAACCGTCACTTGTTGTGCTTGCATTGTATTACACGTTCTCGTGGGCGGTTTCTTGCACTGCTGTCCTGATTTCTGATTGGCCGGAATCATGGGACTTTCTGATGGACGTTGTAGGTGTGGAGCTCCCTCTGCTGGCGGTTCACCGGAAACAGTATCTAATATTTATTTATTTATTTAAATGTGGTTTCTGGCGTATGCAGACGAGCTATTTTATCGAATGGACGATGACGGTCTTGGTGCGAAAAACTAGGATTTACATGCTAGAATAATTCCATGTTTTGTGGAAGACCAGGTGCTTCCTGATTGGTTCATTCCAAAGCGCATGTTTGATATGGTTCTGTGCATCACACTTTTTCTCTCTTGGTCTCACCGAGCTGCGTACAGCCCTTAAATCTGATGAAGCATTTCATTGTTATTAGATTTTGACTTTTCTATTTATTAGATACTCGTACTGAAGGACCATTTCTCTTCATGTCAACTTGATACAGTTCAAACGGCTTATCTTCACTTGTCGTTCTTTTCATGTTTATGGCAGAAAACACTGGTAGAATTAGCCTGGACTGTAGTGAGGTACACAGAGATGATGATGATGATGACGATATGTGAGATTATGATAATAAATAAATTGGTATGGTGATGATGATAAATAAGTGAA
Source organism: Paedocypris carbunculus (assembly GCA_028128575.1). Lineage (NCBI taxonomy): Eukaryota > Metazoa > Chordata > Actinopteri > Cypriniformes > Paedocypris > Paedocypris carbunculus. The sequence goes on from SOMO01000442.1 coordinate 24,659, forward strand.
ATGGGATTGAGAGATGTGAGATCATGATGATGAATAAGTGAGATGTGATTGAGACGGATGTGAGATGATTATTGTATATGTCAGATGATGAGGCAGATGTGAGACTATGATGAGACAAATGTGAGATTATGGTTATTATAAAAGTGAGATTGGATTGAGACAGATCTGAGATTATGATTATAAATAGGATGGTATTGAGAAAGATGTGATATGATGATGATGATGACAAATGTGATATTATGATTATAAATAAGTGAGATGGGATTGAGACAAATGTGAGATTATTAT
>SOMO01000442.1:36614-48644 GCA_028128575.1 Paedocypris carbunculus
ACTTTAGCCTATTCCCTTATCAGGGGTGTAAGTGTGTATTTTCTTTGACAGTGTGCTACTTTTAGCAAATGAGATTGTTTGTAGTGTCCTGCCGTGTCTTCCGTGTCCTCTGGTCACTGAGGGAAAGATCTCACAGGGCCAGACGAGTCCAGCACACGCGTGTCACCCGAAACAAACGCCATGCCTTCATCTGACCTCTGCCCTCTTGTCACCCGCAGCTTCTGCCCACCATGTTCTGGCATTATAAACTCTTGAGTTTGATAAACCTCCTGCTGCTCCTGACGCTGCTGCTCCCCCCGGTCCAGTCGCGGCGTGGCGGGGGCTTCGGGCGCGGCGTGGGTCGTGGTNGGCCAGACGAGTCCAGCACACGCGTGTCACCCGAAACAAACGCCATGCCTTCATCTGACCTCTGCCCTCTTGTCACCCGCAGCTTCTGCCCACCATGTTCTGGCATTATAAACTCTTGAGTTTGATAAACCTCCTGCTGCTCCTGACGCTGCTGCTCCCCCCGGTCCAGTCGCGGCGTGGCGGGGGCTTCGGGCGCGGCGTGGGTCGTGGTGGAGGGTGGGGCGGCAGCAGCTCTGGCCGGGCGGGCTGGGGGGCCGGAGGAGGTCATTACCGCCCCCCGCCGCACATCCACGGGGGGGCGCCGCACTCATCCGGTCCTAGCGCCGGGAAGGTGGCGGGCGCGGCGGCGGCTGGAGCTCTGGGTGGGATGATGATCGGTCACGGGCTCAGCTCCATGGCGCGGCCGGGATACGGCTATGGCTACGGGCACGGAGGTTATGGAGGCTACGGGCATGGAGGGTACGGCCACGGCTATCCCATGCACGGACCACATGCTGGTGGGCACTCGGGGGATCACGGCGACCTGAGGAACGAGACCGATCTGGATTATTACACAGGTTCTGCTCATCCTGGACCCGTCCACAGTTGTGTTGTGATCTGTGTGCCTGCGATCTCACTCTTACTCGGGCACTTCTTGTTATGAAAAACTTTGACNGCTACGGGCATGGAGGGTACGGCCACGGCTATCCCATGCACGGACCACATGCTGGTGGGCACTCGGGGGATCACGGCGACCTGAGGAACGAGACCGATCTGGATTATTACACAGGTTCTGCTCATCCTGGACCCGTCCACAGTTGTGTTGTGATCTGTGTGCCTGCGATCTCACTCTTACTCGGGCACTTCTTATTGTGAAAAACTTTGACTGTTCTGTCTTTTTTTCTCTCTAGAACAATAGACTAATAATCCCAGATGGATACGTGCTTAACGTAATTCTGACGCATTTTAAGAGATCACGTCCTATCTGAAGCCCCTGTGTGTATATATGTATATATGCATAATATAGACACATTTACTTATAGCTTTATTGCAACAAATTCGTTCAAAACGTAATCAAATGTAATATTATATTAAATCTATTATTAAATACAATTTTCAAGATTTAATATTGGATTTATTATGTCCTCTTCCGAATCGGGACACTTTTTTTTTTTTAATTGATGTGTTTTTGTTTTTGTTTTTGTTTTTATTATTTTTCCCAGTTTCAACCTTCTCTGTGTTTTAATCTGTCTGGTCCTGCTTCTTACGTAACGGAGATTCAAAATAAAACAAGGCTTATGGCAAAATCACATTAAAAGTTAATAAGCTTGGCGAAGTGTGTCGATCTGGTTAAAGAGCTCGGAAACAAACGCCTGTCTGTCATAATCCTATTGAAGAAACTTCTTCTGCTTGTGCTGAAAGACTAGATGTAATCTTGTTTTGTATATTTTTGTACTGCTACCAATAAATAAATATACTTCTTGAAATAATATACCGTTTATTCATTTTTCATTATAAAAATTATAATGTTTTTTTTNTTGGCGAAGTGTGTCGATCTGGTTAAAGAGCTCGGAAACAAACGCCTGTCTGTCATAATCCTATTGAAGAAACTTCTTCTGCTTGTGCTGAAAGACTAGATGTAATCTTGTTTTGTATATTTTTGTACTGCTACCAATAAATAAATATACTTCTTGAAATAATATACCGTTTATTCATTTTTCATTATAAAAATTATAATGTTTNCGCTCGATCGGACGTGAGAGATCAGACGTGCCCGAGAGGTCTGGAAAAGAATAATACGGATCCGAATTATGGGAGAGACCAAAAGTGTGTGAGAGAGATCAGACGTTCATGAGAGATCGAACATACGCAACAGATGTCAGACATTCACACAGGAAAGACCAGACGTTCATGCGAAAGACATCAGACGTTTACAAGATGTTCAAAAGAGGGAGAGGAATCAGATGTATGAGACCAGAAGTGTGTTCACAAAAGAGATCAGACATTCACACGCCAGAGTTCCGATGTTTGTAAGAGATCAGACATTCCCAAGAGACCAGATGTTTGTGAGATCAGACATTTTAGAATGAGATCAGACGTTCACAAGAGCTCAGAAGTTTGTGAGATCTGACATTTCAGAATGAGATCAGACATTCATGAGAGGNCAGACGTTTACAAGATGTTCAAAAGAGGGAGAGGAATCAGATGTATGAGACCAGAAGTGTGTTCACAAAAGAGATCAGACATTCACACGCCAGAGTTCCGATGTTTGTAAGAGATCAGACATTCCCAAGAGACCAGATGTTTGTGAGATCAGACATTTTAGAATGAGATCAGACGTTCACAAGAGCTCAGATGTTTGTGAGATCAGACATTTCAGAATGAGATCAGACATTCATGAGAGGGCAAATATTCGTGAGAGACCAAAAGTGGCAACTGAGATCAGACGTTCACAAAAGAGATCAGGCATTCACACAACAGAAATCAGATGCTTGCGATCAGACATTCGCATGAAATCAGACATCTGGGATAGATCAGACGTCCACAAGAGAGATCAGACTTATGAGAGATCAGACTTCCATGAGCGAGATCAGACGCCAGCAAGACGTGCATGGACGTCTGTGAGAGGTATCAGACTATTGGAAGTTTACAAGTGAGATCAGACGCTCGACAAAGACCAGAAGAGGTTCACAACTGGGATCAGACGCTTGCGAGAAGACTGGAAGCGCGTGAGAGCTATCAGAAACATAAGGAAGAGATCAGAAGTGTGCTGGAGAGAACTCCGGAAGTACACACAGGGGAACAGATCGCGAGAGTTTGTCCCCTTTATAGGGATCAGACGTTTAGTTTAAATCATTTAATGTAGCAGCGTTTAATGTGAGACGCTTGATTGTCCCAGGAAACCAACCTTGTGTTGAGAATGTGAGTGCAGCGTGTTAAATACGCANCAACATTACTATTTTAACCTAATGTAATAACCAGATTGTGTTTTATTTACCGGCTGAATCCTCCTTGGCACTGGCTTCCTTCTCTTCAGTAAAGTCGCTGAAAAAAAGACAAAATACATCATAAATATATAGAAGAGTGAGACACCACAAACCACATGGATCTTTAGTCTTTCAACAACACAACTCTTCATGTGCAGACCACAGTATTATTGTGCGCGTTCCAGAAAGTGTAAGTGTCCGAATGTGGGTTATATCGGTGAAATATGGTGCTAAAACCCCAAGGTCATGGGTTCAATTCCCAAGGAAAGAACGAACTGGGTCTAAAGCGCTGGAAGTTTTCACCAAAAAGGTTGTTCAAGCCGACTGAGGCGTGTAAATAGCCATAAAAAAAGAATAAAGAGCATGTTCCGTAGCTATAAGGTCTTTGCAGACCTTTAAATCATCAAGCATGGCTGCAATGGAAATCTTTCACTACTGCATTTAAAATATGTGGAAACACTCTGAACAGGAAGAAGTTTTACTAAAATCCATTTCTTTTTTATAGAATGCATCGTGATAATAAAACTCTTTAAAAAAAAAATCACGTCCAACTACTGGATAAAAACCTGTTTACTTGAAACAAACAATACATTCTCCAAAAGTCTACATTTACATCCCATCCATCTATTTTGTTTAGATAATCTTGTCTATTTCTGGATCACGGGGAGCTGGAGCCAATCCCAGAAGCTTTGGGCCATAAGGGAAACACCCTGGATTGATTGCCGACCAATCACAGAGCGGGACACTCACACTTCACTCTTTATTCCCCTGCATGTTTTTGGACTGTGTGAGGAAACTGAAGAACCAGAAGACACCCACACAAGTATGGTGAGAACTTTCCACACAGATAGTCCGACTGACTATAACTTGAGATTCAAACAAACCACTGTGAGGTGACAGAGCTACATAGAATCGAAATACAGTTTTTTTTTTCATTTTGTTGCCAAAATCAGCAATTGTTTATTTGTATGTTTTAGACAAGAACAAAGTGATTGTATGATTTAGGCCCTGTGTGCTTTAATTTCAGTTGTGGAAGATCTGTGTGTGTTTTTTTTTTTTTTAAAACGAACTAATATACACTTTACTCAAAAATCTCTCACTTGTAATATGTGAGAGCATATCTACTGTACAAAATGTGCAAAAACTGCAAAAAAAATAGATGAATAAAATAATCGTTCAATAATCGTAATCGTGATAAAATGTTCAATTAAATCGCAATTTTGATTTTTGGCCAAATCGCCCCACCCTAGAGCTACAGAATACGCCACTGTGTCGGCGGTCACCACTTCCTGTAACAATAACTCCATTAATACACAGACAATAACTCCTACTGTGGGCAATGGGCTGATTTCATCGTTTCCTAGAAGAAGCATCAGACGTGACTTCAACACTTGCTAATAAACCTTTCATGACAAGGGACAATGAAAGCGCCTCGTCTTCTCCGCTGGACTGACCTGTCTGATGGAGAGGACAAATGTTCTTCATAGACTTCTCCTTCTATTCCCAGACTGCTCCAGCTACTGCTGTTCCCATTAGTGCTGCACACAACAACAGCATCTCAGAAACACACGTGGAGATATTACAGGCGGAAAAATTGTGTCAATTCGTTCTTTTTGTCTATTTATTTTTGGAACATCACCAGTGTTCGGTAAGTTACTTTTAAAATGTAATTAATTANTAGGAGCGTGCACTGCACACGCACACTCCGCCCAGTAGAGAATGGGAGAACGCAGCGTGAACTCTGAAGAAAACCACTATGTTGAGATTGCGAGAACCCCTACAACCTTTAAGTCAGATGTGTGGAAACATTTTGGTTTTGCCGTTTCAACTAACACTAAAGGGGGAAAAGTGACGAACAGACGGTTGACGGTATGCAAGCACTGCCACACTACTGTGCAACATGCGAAGTCGTTTGATGGCTCATCACCCAGAAAAGTGTCAAGAGAATATCGTCAAGAAAGCACCACACGCCAAAAGCCGAAGGGCTCAAGAAATAACGAGGTACATTGCAGAATATATAGCGGCTGATTTACGTCCGTTCTGCTGCAGATGGCATTGGTTTCAAAAGGTTAGTGTCAGTATCCTCTTCTGTCTTCTTCTCTCAGACATATCTGTGTATACCAGCTACCTCAGTCCCCAGTGAAAGTGTGTTCTCTACAGCAGGGAACAGTGTTAATGCCCAGAGCTCTCTACTTCTACCTTGTCATGTTGATCTTTTGATCTTTCTGAATCTTTCTTTTCTGAAGAAAAATAAGTTTTCTTTTGAAGAAAAAAAGTTGTTTACTTTATGGCAGTTATGGTGTCAACTTTTATTTTAGTTTTTGGTTGGCTGTTAATTTCAGCTTTGTTTGCACTTTGAGAAAATAACGTCTGTGACAATTCCTTATGGCTTTACAGTTGTTGCACTTTAGAAAAGAATCACTTGAAGTGATGTGTAAGTATTTTGCTGTTTCTGACTTAACTTGAATTTTGCTGTTTGGAATTAGTGTGACCAGAGTTTTCTATTGTTCTTGTACTAAACTTGTTGGCCTAATTAACAATGGCCAATGATTATTATATTGTCAGCCTTGTTACTATAAACATAAGAGACATAATTGTGTCTTTTGTAATATCGTGAGCTTCTACATGATGTTGTGATAAATATTATATCGTGAGGATCATATCGTGATATCGTATCGTGAGATTTGCTTTTTTTGTTTTTTTTTTTTTTGCTGCTGTAAAAGTCCACAACAACCGAGCTTTTAAAACATTATTCTACCTGGTGCTTTGTGTCTCCCAAGTGGCCAGTGGTGTAATTGCAGCAGGCCCCAGATCAACACTAAACTAGTAGTAAACGTGTTGTTATAGCCACTAAAAAGTTCATGTTCTTCATTTTGATGGTCATGGATGTATATTTCTGTTTCACGAATGCAATGATTTAGCATTGATCAATCCCACATTTGGGGAAAAAAAAATACTATGCATACATCTAATATATTACATATAAGTATTTACTATGGCAATTATTAGTATCTATTAGCAATAATAGTATCTATGATTAATAAAAGTGAGGCATTGTGAAGAGATTGAATGGTTAAAAAAGTGATAACAGTTCACAATTGTAATCATGCATTGAAACCAACATCAACAATTAAATGTCCTGAAGTTTAAAATAAATGGATCAAATGCAGCGTTAAAAAGTTCAGTTATGAAAGCGAGAGCAGAGACTCAGAGCTTCTGTAAGAGTTTAATAAGAAACACCAGCCTGTGTTTGTGACCCAGCAGGAAATGAGATTCCAGTACTACTGCAGTGCTCATGAATAAATATGAGTAGATATGAATATGCAGGACACATTAAATCAGCAGGCGATGTCGACGATTGGCAGTTAGTGTGTGTGTGTGTCTTGTGGAAAAACTGACCTGGAAATCAAGCAGAAAGTGTGAGAATGCAGATACATGAACAGACAAAAATCATTTGGCTTACGTTTGCATTTCTCAACAGCAACTCGAGAGCGCATTAGACCACCATGAGCAAAAGTCATGTGTTGCATAAAAAGCAGCAGGAGCGACATTAGCTGACACGCATCTGCAGTATCTTTGTCTTCCTGCTGGAAACATTCCATCTGTTCTTGACGCTTACACTCCATCCAGCACGTATCAGGTGTGTGATGGACAGTAGCCTCCCATTTAAGTACGCATCCTGGTCACGTACGTATGCATATATTCTCTTCCGGACGCTTGTGAGAGATCAGACGTCCCCGAGATGTCTCGAATAATACGGATCCGAATTATGGGAGAGACCAAAAGTGTGTGAGAGATCAGACGTTCATGAGATCGAACACACGCAACAGATGTCAGACATTCACACAGGAAAGACCAGACGTTCATGCGAAAGACATCAGACGTTTACAAGATGTTCAAAAGAGGGAGAGGAATCAGATGTATGAGACCAGAAGTGTGTTCACAAAAGAGATCAGACATTCACACGCCAGAGTTCCGATGTTTGTAAGAGATCAGACATTCCCAAGAGACCAGATGTTTGTGAGATCAGACATTTTAGAATGAGATCAGACGTTCACAAGAGCTCAGAAGTTTGTGAGATCTGACATTTCAGAATGAGATCAGACATTCATGAGAGGGCAAATATTCGTTGCAAAAGTGGCAACTGAGATCAGACGTTCACAAAAGAGATCAGGCATTCACACAACAGAAATCAGATGCTTGCGATCAGACATTCGCATGAAATCAGACATCTGGGATAGATCAGACGTCCACAAGAGAGATCAGACTTATGAGAGATCAGACTTCCATGAGCGAGATCAGACGCCAGCAAGACGTGCATGGACGTCTGTGAGAGGTATCAGACTATTGGAAGTTTACAAGTGAGATCAGACGCTCGACAAAGACCAGAAGAGGTTCACAACTGGGATCAGACGCTTGCGAGAAGACTGGAAGCGCGTGAGAGCTATCAGAAACATAAGGAAGAGATCAGAAGTGTGCTGGAGAGAAGTCCGGAAGTACACACAGGGGAACAGATCGCGAGAGTTTGTCCCCTTTATAGGGATCAGACGTTTAGTTTAAATCATTTAATGTAGCAGCGTTTAATGTGAGACGCTTGATTGTCCCAGGAAACCAACCTTGTGTTGAGAATGTGAGTGCAGCGTGTTAAATACGCACTTCTCGGATAAGCCCAACGTCTCAAGCTCAATGTGCACGCTTAAGCGGGAGACTACTGTATTACTACTGTATACTGCGTTTATTACCCTGAACTCTAAGCGTTTCCCCCCCAAGATGACGGTGTGTGTGTGTGTGTGTTCACAGTCATGAGTTCAGCATATACTTCACTGGCCTTAATACGTCTATGTTATTACACTTCCATCAGTTTCGAGATGCTAAAACTGCACGCTTCAAACAGTTCTGTCAGCGCCGGAGCGTTTGCGGACCACTTGCTCCCCGCTGACTTGGTCCACAGCGAGGGTCTCCACCTCCGCCTGCTGACGCCCCCCACTTGCCGCCGCCGCCGCTGGGGCGCGATGGATCCGGTGCGCCACACCTATATGCACATTAGCCCGAGGATGGGACCCCTTGCCCGCTTGATGTTTCCTGGGACCGGGAGGCACTGGGATGTGGGCGGGGCTTGATTGTACATGGGGGAGGGACGAAGCAGCTATGGGAGGGATGACTGATGGGCGTCCCCACAGCACCGATTGAGATTCTGCAGGGACAACGAGTTCTCGGGGTTGGAGGAACGGCGTGGGATCCGGCATGGCGTCTACGGAATCCCTCAGTACCACCCTACGGTCTTCGGCCACGCCCATGCGGCACAGCTCCGTGTATTCAGAGTGTAGGGAAAGACTTTTACGAACGCGTCTGCGAGGGGTGTCGGGCTGCCGGGCGTCCTTGTGGTTCCCAGGCACCAGAGGACTGGAAGGAGGGGTGGGTTTGAAGGGTCCCACGGGGCTGACGGAGGGGCTGGTGCCCGTTGCTCCGCCCGCCAGAAGGCGCTTCTTGGTAGCGTGGAGCTGGGAGGTGAGGTAAGCGATGGTGCTCGCTCGCTGCTCAAGCTCCCCCGACAGCACCGCCAACTTGTGGCTCTTCAGCTTCAGCTCGTCCAGGTACTTCTTCTCCCGCTCACGGATGGTGTTCTCCAGCACGGAGATCATGGCGTTCTTCTGCTCCAGGTCACGCAGCAGCTCCGTGTTCTCCTGCTCTTTGGCCTTCAGCTGAGCCTCCAGCTCCTCGCAGCGCTGGTGCAGCTCTCGGCATCGGGCCTCGCCATCATCTGCGCGAGGGAAAGACGAGCATTAAACCAAAGAGTCGACATTTGAATACTCTGCATGGCATAGTATAGGAAATGTGTTTTCTGAATCTGAAGAAATCTGATGAAATTGTTTTGGCCTATAGAGGGCAGCAATGCGCCAATAGAGGTCCTACTTCAGAAGATACATAAAAGATTAAAAAGTTCTTAAAATATTAAAGCTTGGATAATAATATAAATATATACAGTCGACTTTGCTTAATTTGGCCGGTTAAAGGGGGCAGCCGCTTTATTGGGTGAGAAAAGTCCAAATCAAATCTCATAATGCAAATTTGTGCCGCTTTATTGGGGCAAAATGGTCACAATTAACTGTCAACTGTAATGTAATATATAATATAATAATAATTCTATATTTAACTTATATTTTAATAACATGTAATATTTTCGAAAAATATTTTCTATTTGACTTTCACTCACGGCACAATTTTTGTACTACAAGGCGCACCAATAATAAATGTCTATTTATTATAGTCCTAAGATTTAATATCTACACAATAAAGAAGATATTTTTTGAGATTTAAAGGTGCACAGTTACGTTTTTTTGATTTTAAGGCACAATCTTAGAGTCTGGAAATGTTCAGGGAAAAAATCTAAGAAACAAGAAGCACCGTCCATCGCATAAATGAATGAGAAGAAGATGTGATGAGTAAAGCACAAACACACAGTTAACAGGAGGGGAAGTGAAGGGCACAGACGGAGGCAAACACTGCTAATGGTGGTGAAGGTTGAGGGAAGTGCAGTCTTTCTTTCTACTGACCTTGAATTCACAAACAATTTTACCACAGAGACACACACACACACACATAGACAATTTATTGGACGCATTTATCTAAAATCAATTCCGATGTATTGCAGAAGCAACCTCAAGCTTTTCCTGGGATTCAAACCCACAACCTTGGGGTTGTAAACACCAGCTAACCAAAGGAGCTTAAAACTAGAAGTTAGACGGAAAAACTCCATGAATTTATTATTTATGATATAATTAATAATGCATCTGGCTGTGTGCTCTGCTAGTTCAGGGTGTTGGCCTGACTTTGGACCAGGATGCTGAGATTGCGATGGCTTGTTCAGGAAAGCGATTAAATGGCTGATGGATGCTTACTTGTGCACCGTGACTTTCTTTTGTTTATCGACGCTTTTCCAGTAGTCAGTCTCAAATATTAAGTTCAAAAGTATAGATGCACACTGGAAACCGGAAACTGTGTAGAAATCAATGTGTGAAAAAAAACATCATTTTACAGGGTGTCAATTGTCTCTTTAGAGACTCTGTTTAGTCTGAATAACACACAGGCGCGCGCGCACACACACACAAACACACAAATGAAAAAAGATTGACAAATCCATGTGGCTCAATATACGTACAGAGAAAGCGAAAGAGACAGCAAAAATCCAATGTTCAAAATCCCATGTAATGTATTGGACTCAATAAAATAAATAAATTCAATGTACAGTTTTATATTAAACTGAATAGAAGTCACAATAACTAAAAAACAGTATAAACAAATATTATTACTATTTTTATCAATATTACATGATTATATTTGTGTAATATCATTGCAAATGTAATGCATTTGAACAATAATTAAGTATTGTGTAGAAATTACATTAAATTATATAAAAAGGATACATTTATACTATTAATTTTTGTTTCATAAGAATAATCATTTTACGTTTTGAAATAGTAACATTTTATTTGATGTGAAGTTAAAGTTAATTTTTGAGTTCTATTGCAAGAAGTAACGGTCAAAAAAAACATTCCATGTTCAAAATCCCATGTAATGTATTGGACTCAATAAAATAAGTTAATTCAATGTACAGTTTTATAATAAACTGAATATAAATAACATAAACTAAAAAACTGTATAAATATTATTACTATTTTTATCAATATTACATAACTATATTTGTGTAACATCATTGCAAATATAATGTATTGTAACAATAATTAATTATTGTGTATAACCAACTTTATAAATATAAAAATGATACCTTAATACAATATAATTTTTGTTTCATAAGAATAATCATTTTACGTTTTGAAATAGTAACATTTTATCTAGTGTTTATTTAAGTTAAAGGTTTTTTTTTTAAGATAAAATGCAAGAAATTACAGTAAAAAAAAAAAAAAAACAAATATTCTCCAAAGCCTTTACTTGTATAGTGTAAAAATAATATTCATAATCTCATCTCTTCTAAAGCGCATATCAAGAAAGCTCATGCGATCTGACTAGAAAAGCTAGACATGAAGAATCAACTCATTTGGGAGACACACACACACACACACACCATCACCACGCATCATCCACACTGGGGACACCATCAAATCCACACACAAACCCATCTGAACATCCGTATAACATCCGTGAAACACACTCCAGATGAGGTCAAACACACTCGCAGCTCGGACTGCAATAAGTCTGTTTGGTTTTCCATACGTGCTACGGAAGAGAGACAACAGATGTTGCTTAAAATAGAGTTCAGCAGAGCAATTATCAGTTTAAATGGCTGTGTCGGCTGCGAATGAACCATCTGCCTTTGCTCCATAAGCTAGAAAGAGCAGGTTTAGAGTGAAGCTGCTTCACTGCTTCTGGTTTAATACTGACTGATGGATTATGAGGCTGGTTCTGATGCCCACCAGAGCAAGTGAGAGAGAAGCCGAAAGACGTGCGCTGGAATATGGCGGCTATTGTTAGGAAGCAGAGCGAGGGGATCTAGTCTGTGGTGAAGTCAGCAGGTTGCAGATGATGCATTAGCCTCCTGCATTAGCGCTGCCAATCATAATCTCATTTCCTGTGCTAGACTCCAATCTGGTGCAGGCCGCCACACAGACAAAACAACAACAGCCGCAGAACTGACACCAATGTCATAATAAATACACAACTATATGGACAGAAAGGCTGAACATTTCCAAAATACAAA
>SOMO01000443.1:110440-120772 GCA_028128575.1 Paedocypris carbunculus
CACACACACACACACACACACACACAGAGTAACAACAGCAAATTGCCACAGTGCATGTTGTTTACACACAAAGAGTAAGCAACACAAATTGCCATGGTGCGATCAATTGACTTTGTTTTAATGAGTACATACTTTTAGTTTGGTTCTTGGACATTTCAATCAAATCAATTGAACTGCATACATAAAAATGGTATATCGCTATCAGGCCCTTTTAAATTCCCATTTTAAAACATGAAACGAGTAAGAAGATAGAAATTACTTGGTTTCAGAAATGAGCTGATCTGAGGTAGGGTGGTTAGATCAGTTGGCGGAATAAAAGTTAATTCCTGAGTAGAAGGGGAAAAAAAGAAAAAAAGAAACCATTTGGAACAGTATTTTGTCTCTAAAATATTTGTGTAAATGAATCCCTGAATATAAATAAAATATGGCATAAAGATAATTATTCAACAGAACTAAAGAAAAAAAAAGTTTAAATAGATCAAATTATTGGTCCATGATAAAAGTTATGATAAAATGCATGTAGAGCTTCATTGGTCCACATATTTGTTTGACAGCATCATTAATTGTGTTGCTCATAATATAACTTAATATAACCCCTTTTGTACTTAATGATCAGTGAAGTCATTATCCTAGCGAGTTCTTCTCCAGTAAACAACAGCTGCAATGAAGGCAATCGCAGCAATGCAAGACACAGTGCGCCATCTTGACATGCTGTGGAAAATTCCCTCCTGAAAGCAAAGACATATTTTATAATGTAGTAGCTAAACTTTTAATGATATTTCATAGTAATGATGCATTACTTGTTTTAAGAAACGTCAGCTAAGATTTTCCCGAGACATAAGATACAGTCATCAAGAGTCTAGAATGTTACCAGAGTCCAAGTACAAAACTGGTACCGAACTCGTTTCCTTGTTGGCAAAAACTGGTATCTAGACTGGACTAGGATGAGACAATAAACTGACTATCTGTTCTATCAGCCTAACTTTTTACTTACTCTGACCACTAATTGTTGAAGGACAAAGATAAACTATAATTGTGGCATTACTATTGGTACAAATATGATCAATGGAGTAAACATCTGAACACAATGACTTTAGTGTTTTTAGACNAAAAAAAAAATCATATGCAAGTCTTTCTCCAGAACCATTATTTAAATAAATGAGCGCTTATATTTTCGTGAATATTTGAAATCGGCGATTGTGAGCACCCCTCAAGTTTTTGAGCCGCTAAAATTGGAACAAAACGGGTGCTTATATTCGCGTAATTACGGTATTGTCTGTGGTGGTTCATATGTGGTTTAATGCTTGGGTTGACACGTGTAGCTAGAATATAACAATAAATTGCATGACTTACCCATCCTCCTTGTTGTCTAATCCAGATAGAAATGTTTTCCCTGATAAATTGTAAAACCCAGCTTATGACCCTCCTAACGGTTTCAAAATGGTTTTGAGTCAGAGCCTAAATGAAAAAAAAAAAAGGAATTCATGATCACCAATATCATCACATCATTTTTCTATGTTAAAGTTTTATTTATTATTATTTATTAATGAAGTGTCACCATAACTTCAAATCAACAACAAATAACCAAATGTGGTTTTTCCAAAATTAAAGCATGACAACAGTTATAACAAGAGCAATAATAAAAAAAAATTGCTTTCTTACATTGTAAATGAGATTATATGCCAGGTGAAACAGCGCCACCACACGTCCCCAGTTGATGCCATCCTCAAAAATGCTCCTAGCAACTGTCATGAAGACGTCCTGAGCACAGTTATCTTGCACAGTATTGATAAGCCTGAGACAAAACAATTGTATATATTAAACGTTAATATCCCTTAGGCATACTCGAAATTAGGCCCAATTTCGAGTAGTGCGATCAGGCACCAGAACCCAAAGTCATTACCAATTTTCTGTCATACAAAATTATAAAGAGAAAACTTGTTTGTTTGTTTTTTTTTTTTCCATTAACAGGTTGCACTTGCCTATACGTTACAAATGTCTAATGTGCCAACTTATGTATCGTCCTGCTTGGTACTTTTTGTCTGTATTGTGTGTATTTATTTTAGTAAACTGTAGCATTAGGCTCATGACAAGACTGTCATTGTGAACAAAGATTNATATTGTTTTTTGACAACTTGATTTTCAGGGTTGAATATTTGAAATAATAAAATATCCAGAAAGAATCAACACCTTTACAACAAAGGTGTCCAACAACAGACGATTGATCAAAGTTTTAAAAAAGCAACGCCGTGTGAAAAACATTGAACCGCCATCACAAACGCTGTCACACGCTTTTTAGTCAAAGACTTAATGCAAGATTGCAGTTAACACCAGGTTTTTAGTGTTTACACTACTAGACAGTTTTAGCCCAAATGAAACTAAATTTGATTAAAAACATATTCCCTGTTTATTTTAGTATGAGGATTCATTTTAGTAATAAGTAGTTTTACTTTTCAGACAGTTTTGGGTTTTCTTATATGGGAATATGTGATATCGCAAGCAATATCGGTATCGCAATATTCAACAGCAATGTCGCATATTTTCTCAATATCGTGCAGCCCTAATTCTAACTATCTTTGCACAAAGTGAATTGTTTCACTTAACTTCTTAGCCGATTATTGGGCAGAAAATTAATAGTTTTGATGTGTCAGCGGCCCACTGCTTCAGGTGTGGGTGTGTGTGTTCACTCTGTGTGATAAATGGGTTGTATGCAGAGTGGTCATTCGGATAAGATCCCATGTGGCCATTATTGGCAAATATATGTCGCTCGATGACACCACCTAAATATCTAAAATTGGCTGTATCATATAAACTGCAATAGTGTGTGGATGTGTGTGTGTTTGTGTGCAACTGTAGGTATGACATTCATAAACACTCAAATGATATTTGTTCACTTTTTATAAAGTACTCTAAAATATACAATAAAAAAAACATTTAGTTTGTTTGAAAAAATGTAAAAAGAATAACATACTGTTGAAGCTCTGCATTCTTGTTTAGGTCATCGGCAATCTTCAGCAGTTGACAAACAACATCTTTGATTTGAGGATCCTCTGCATCTTGATGCCTTCCCCCTAAATCCTCATAACTCACGTGCATGGCTGGATCTTCTACTGTAACTCGCTCTATAACATACCTGTGTGGAAAAATGATTATGTAAAATAAATTATTTTAAAAAACTATAATAGGTGTACATATGTACTTTATCACAGCGGTTACCCTCTTAGTAGAACAGCGCTTTGCTCAATTATTGAATCATCCACAGAATCTAAAAAGGAAACAAATATGATTAAGCATTTAATCATAAAGTGTTTTTCCGGCATGCAGTGAAGTGTTTTGTCCTTCACACAAATGTCAAAAGCCAAAGTCCTGATGATACCTTCTGCCTAGAGTGTCTTGGTGCCATGTTCACTGTTAAACATCGTTATGCGTGAACATGGTGTTTGATGTGAACCAGCACAGAAGACCAATAACACAAACCACTTGTTTCTTGATCAGAGAGGCCACTCCTTCCTCCATGGGAAAACCTAGAGTAACAGACTATCCCTTAACATCCAACACAAATTTAGGCTCCAATTGACACTTTAATTATAATGAAAATTATTAGTGGTTTGTCAGCGTGGCACGCTTAAAATGTTCTGTAGCTGAAATGTTTTGGTCTGCCGTGTAATATGCAATAACATGTCAGCAATGTTAAGATTATCATAAGCTTGACTGGATAGCAAAAACTGAGCTTCCATTTTTTGACTGGTTTTACAGAGTGGAATTCCAGCATACCCATCCGCCCCTGATGGGTAGAAGGTGCAACAAAAACAGTGTGTGAATGTCCTCTTGCTGCAGAGAATATATTGCAAGAGAGAGAGAGAAAATCTGAGAGAGAAAAACCTGAAGAAATGCAAGAAGCCAAGAGAAAACCCAAACCTCTCCACTTGTTTCATAAAGCTGAATCAAAATCTCTGAGTATGAAGCAGCTCTTAGCTCGAAGAGTCCTCGACTGACGAACAAGACCAGACCAGGACATGACAAGCATGAGCAAAAACAGGTATTAAAAGCAGACAGTGTAGCAGTTACGTATTAATATTAAATGGCAAAAACAAAAGAGATACGTATTTCCACCAGTTCCACCAATTTGAAAAAACTGCAAATGTTACACTGTGATTGTGTAAGTAACCATTGTGTTTTGTCTGTGTGACTGTTTGAGTGCAATTTCAAATAAATAAAAAAATAAAGCGAATGTTTTGCTCAACGTCAGTTGAGGGATTCAAACCTTTTGGACACAAGTCTAACTCCAAGGCCACAACTGGCATTCTGCGATAGAATATGTGAAAGTGAAAGTAAGGGGATGTGGACAGGTGTGGACAGAAGAACCATATTTAGATTTTGTGCTCTGAATTTAAACAATTGAATGAAATGTACATAAACACTGAGATGAGAAAACACAAGCTTTTGGGCAGCCTTAAGCTGTGGCTTCTGAGCATCCGTCCTTCATAATTATTCTTCTTAAGCTATGGAATTGTGTAGTAGTTTTCGTTTACAAACAGTAGGTGACAAAATCAGAAATAATATTCGGAATAATTCGGAGCATTAATGTGCACGCCAACAAAAAACACTTAAAACTCAAAAAATAACATCAATTGAACCCCCTCACCCCCACTACACTATACGTTTTACTAATTGTTGTTAATACCACAATTTTAAGTTTAACGTGAGAATATTAAGAAATTAATTAAAGAATCAAAGTATACCGTGTTTGAGTAATATATACTAATCGGTTTTTGTTCCAGTTAACACGCCAGTGACGTAACAGAGCTACAGGTACGGAAACCTCCGGGTACATCCGGTGAAACGAACCGCGAAGCCGCCCGGGATCTCTTTTCTTTTACATATGAAGATATGGAACCACAAACGGTCCCGATGTGGTCTGAGTACGGTTCCCAAATGGGGCCGCTTTGATTCACCTGAGACACAATGTTGCAAGCGTGTACTCATAAACACACGGAATCGCTCCGGGACCGTGTAAAAGTATCAAACGAACAAAATGTGAAAACCTAGTTAAAGTGACTTTGCTCATTTCAAAAAGTTTTTGAAAGTCCTGATCCCGCAAAAACTTCTTCGAACACGGTCAGGTCGAGAGTTTGTATAAGGTTCCGTACACAGTCGACTTTACAAGAATATTATTGCGGCTCGTCTTACCTTCAGGACCAGTAGCGCCACTTAGCTCGCTTTCGTCCTCATTCTCTTTGTAGTTTGAATCAGCCATTGTTTTTAATCGTCACTATCACCTTCGGTCCAAGTTGCCTCTATGACTAGTCCAAAGTGGACCGCCCTAACCAGCTATCTAAAGTCACTAAAACAAGCAAACGGATGAAAAACACATCGTCTATCGCCGTTATCAGCTTGCCGCGATATGCACACACTTCAAGTCAAGTTTCTAATNTGTTAATACCACAATTCTCAGTTTAACGTGAGAATATTAAGAAATTAATTAAAGAATCAAAGTATACCGTGTTTGAGTAATATATACTAATCGGTTTTTGTTGTGACGTAACAGAGCTACAGGTACGGAAACCTCCGGGTACATCCGGTGAAACGAACCGCGAAGCCGCCCGGGATCTCTTTTCTTTTACATATGAAGATATGGAACCACAAACGGTCCCGATGTGGTCTGAGTACGGTTCCCAAATGGGGCCGCTTTGATTCACCTGAGACACAATGTTGCAAGCGTGTACTCATAAACACACGGAATCGCTCCGGGACCGTGTAAAAGTGTCAAACGAACAAAATGTGAAAACCTAGTTAAAGTGACTTTGCTCATTTCAAAAAGTTTTTGAAAGTCCTGATCCCGCAAAAACTTCTTCGAACACGGTCAGGTCGAGAGTTTGTATAAGGTTCCGTACACAGTCGACTTTACAAGAATATTATTGCGGCTCGTCTTACCTTCAGGACCAGTAGCGCCACTTAGCTCGCTTTCGTCCTCATTCTCTTTGTAGTTTGAATCAGCCATTGTTTTTAATCGTCACTATCACCTTCGGTCCAAGTTGCCTCTATAACTAGTCCAAAGTGGACCGCCCTAACCAGCTATCTAAAGTCACTAAAACAAGCAAACGGATGAAAAACACATCGTCTATCGCCGTTATCAGCTTGCCGCGATATGCACACACTTCAAGTCAAGTTTCTAATAAAAAAAAATTAGCCGAGATGTATTAAAAACTCTGCCAATCACAAGAAGACTTTAAAAACTGCGGGACAATGCGGAAATAATGGACATGATTGACAGGCGCAACGCCGACTGTGTTGCCAGATCACATTCAAAAGCATTGCAAACAGTTTAAAAATGTATATATGGTATACGTTTAAATAGTATTATGCCTTAAAGCAATTTAGTAAGGTAAACACAACAATCTGTTTGTACTTTGTAATTAGTACCTTGTATTTTTTTTTTTTTTTTAGGCCAGTGTACGACATATGTACGTATGTAATGAGCGCTATTTGCCAATGGATGGCAGTATTAGACAATTCTACTACATTTTATTCTTGNTTTAGGTAGTAATGACACTTGCTAGTAACATTTGCATTGGTGGTGTCTGTCATGGTCCTGCTTCTCACGGTGACGGACTAATGACGGTCTGTGCGACAGTTGATTCACATTCAAGCACTGCTTTCTCACTGGAGGAATTGACTGGTCAATAATGCAAAAGCAATATTACGCTGATACCACTTCCGTTATGGTTTATGTACTCATTGTTTATGTACTCCTCCTGTAAAGATTCTTGAGTTAATTCTATTAAAAGTCTGCCCTGAGCTGGGCCAAGGGGAAGTGGTAGGAGCTACACAGATGCCAAATTGAGCGAATTTATTTATTTATAGAAAAAAGTATTTATAGCATTATTGACAAAAACAAGAACTTTTACAAAAACAGAATTAAAAAAATCTCCTCAAAGGAGGAGTAATGGTTTACCTGACCGGTAACTTCTTGATGCAGGAAGAAAGCTTAACAAACACGTTTAACGCGTCTTTGGTTCAACCGTCTCTAATAAAAGAGCTCAAGTAGAGCCATCAACCTACCAATCCTTCTCAATCAAAAATGAATAGCACAGTTTCCCGCCTAAACAGATTGAGCTAAAGCACCTTATCTGATCCGAAGGAGGAACAAAAAAATAAAAGAACCTTATATAATTTACATTAACATAACACAGACAACAAACCTGAAAAGACACATCTGAAATAAAATAAAATAAAATATAATATTGAATGAGGCAAATCATTAGACAATACATACATTTTCAATAAAAACAAGAAAGTGAAAACCACCATGGCAGATCCAGGGGTTTTTGTACCAAACAAAAAGGATGTCGTGTGTCTGCTGGATTTCTAACTATTTTCCAATAAATATTCCAATAAAATTATTTGAAACATATGGATGTATTTCTTTGACCTGCAATTTAAAACTATAGTGTACTGACAAATTAAATGCTGACTGTAACAAAATTAATATAAAAGCGAACACATGGAACATTACCCGGTTACTGTGATGGTCCTCATCAGCACACTGGTTTTCTGAACACTGCCGTCATCTTTTCGTCCGGGTGTATGACAGATGGATTGTTGCGAGATTTGGACTTTGCTTCTAAATTTCAATACTAGTTCATTAGCTTTGAGTAAGCATCTAAATTATTAACAAAATTAAGCTCTCATAGGTCGAGGCAAAATCAGTTAAGTTGAAGGAAACTGGACTTGTGTCCAAGAGGATGCAGGTTCAATTCCAACGACGACTGGTTCTGGTTCTGGTTCCGGTTCCGAAACTTACTGAAACACACTCGCTCATCAGGTGCTAAAAAATATAATAATATTCACAACAACAAATAATAATAAAACTCCTTACAAAAATCATACTCTTTTCAGGCCATTCTGGTCTGAACATGTAAATACACTTTTTAGAGAAATTCCCACAGTAAAGTCCTGTAAAACCAAGATGTCAGAGGACAGACATCAAGAAACGCTTTATATTATTCTTTTTATATTTGGACATACATGCACTTACACAATAGATTTTGGGTATACATTTCGAGGCCCTTGGAACACATCCCGGGAAAGATGTTCCGAACATGTCCCACTGGGAGGAAGACCAGTGCAAGACCCCGGACACATTAGAGAGACTATGTCTTAAAGCTGCCTGAGAACGCCTCTGTGTCCCCCTGGAGAAGCTAGAGGATGTGGAAGCCTGGGCGTCTCTTAAGGCTGCTGCCCTCGCGACCCGGCCCCGGATAAGTTGAAGATGGATGGATGGATGCATGTAATTTTCTCTAATACCACACAGTAAATCTTTTGAATCTTAACAAAAAGAAATAGCAATAGAACTTTAGCAACAATAATCAGCTGTTGAATGGACAGACCATAAGTTAAATATTTTCTATACATTTTATAAATTAAGTAATATATTTCAATATCTGATTTCCTCAAAAATTACATGGTAAAATCACCTAAAACAAAAATGTAGAGGACAACAGCAAACAGTAAAGCCAGTAACAGAAACGCAAAAAAGGTGCGGCTAATTTATAGAGGCGGCTGATTTGGCTGCAGTCCCCCTTCCTGTTACCAAGTTAGTTAATTTTAATGTTTTTGATTGTGTCTTACTACAATATACTTGTAGAAGAGCAGGCAGCACAGAACGGTTAATAAAAAACATGTATTTTTTTGTCATATTACTTTGTAAAAATACAATAAATAAATACATTAAATAAAAAATAACAACAACAAAAAGAAAACTGTTCCACTGCTCTTAAACAGTAGTAAGTTGTTAAGCAAGTACAGCTCATCCCTGCCCACATTCCTGATCCGAGGTGATAAATGTGAGGGAAACACCTTTGAATACGTCACACAGCACAGTACAAGCTCTGTCCTCACGTTACTTACAAACAGTGTACACCGATCTTCACGATCTTCATGTTGAAACCTACTGTACGGTTCTAAACATACCGCTTTACTTTTCTACAAAAACATCTTGTTACCGGAAATATATTCACCCGAGAGACAAACATTTGCTATGGACTGATTAAAAACTGGTTTGCCAGGTGAGCAGAAGGATCTCGAAGACTTGGACGCGCTGGAGAGATTTCGCTTGCACTAAAGTAAGAAGCAAACGAAGTGTATTTTGTAACCGGTGTATTACTCCGTCTCTTAGTATTTTAAAAGCATTGTTTGTTTTTGGAGATTGCTGTAGAGTGAAGTTATTCGTCTCGTTTTGATTGTTACCGATTCAAAGGGACGCTGCACTAAAACACGTTTTTTAGCCAGTAAAATAACCTGTTTGCCATTCCGCTAGTAAATCGAAAACATGTAAATCTAAAAGAGCTGATTTAAAGTTGTCATCGCGTTATGGTTTTTAGTACTATGCATTTTCATTACTTGAGACAATAATATATAATAATAAAAAAATAAAATAATAATAATAATAACAACAATAAGACGTTTAGAATTTATCTAAATTAAAACTATATTAAAATAACACTTTTTTTTTTTTTAAAGAAATTACCATGAAAAACTGAACTCCATTTCCAAACCATCTTTAGTGTTTCTCAAAGATTAATTACAGTATTTTGAGTTTTCTTTCTGATTAATTAGATATTCACTCAATCTTTTCATTTCTTTTTTGACCATAAATTATGTTGCTAGGTTGTTTTGGTTAATTCAAAGTATGTTTGTGGATTATACTGTTTTCAGTTCTTTGTTTGGTTCCAAAGATAGAGAATGATGACAGACTTCCTAAGATTTAGCAAAGATTATGATACAGATATGATTGTGATTAGCAAGATTTAATGAGGATATAACACAGCACATTAAGGCCAATAACAACCCTCTGCATAGGAATTTAGCAAAATCCATTTTAAACTGGAGGATAAAGGTAAGAACTCACTTTACAGAAATTTCCACATCTGTTTTTTTCAACAGTTTATTATGATCAACATGATTGCTGATAAAGTGAATCCATATATCCATATAATTGCTAATTAATTTTATTCAAGGAACCCGTGACAAGTTTATGTTTTGGTCATACATAATTTATGATTTTGCAAGAAGGTTTTGTGACTTAAGGTGT
Source organism: Paedocypris carbunculus (assembly GCA_028128575.1). Taxonomy (NCBI): domain Eukaryota; kingdom Metazoa; phylum Chordata; class Actinopteri; order Cypriniformes; genus Paedocypris; species Paedocypris carbunculus. The sequence goes on from SOMO01000443.1 coordinate 120,534, forward strand.
GAGTTTGGTTTCTGTTTTCTGTGTGGAGTTTGCATGTTCTCACCATGCTTCCGAGGGTTTTCTCCAGTTTAGTCCAAAAAACAAGCTGATGAAGTAGATTTCATCAGGAAAAAGATGTGTGTGTGGTGATGTACGACTTTGTAAAGGTGGTTCGAGAAAACCCTGTGGACTTAACAAAAGTGTAATATTATGTATGAGTTAATCTGTTGTCCGCATAATATTCAAGTTCAAAATATCGT
>SOMO01000444.1:62675-89504 GCA_028128575.1 Paedocypris carbunculus
ATTAAAATTAAGTAAATAAAAGAGACGTCACGTGCAACAGCTTCATAAGCTGGATGAAGATGTTACTTGTTGATTTTTCTCAAATGCCCATTTTTTTTTCTCAGCTGCAAATCAGGCTGCCACCACATCAGTTTCTGAAACCCCACTGGCTGCTGAGAAGCCTGCAAAAAGCAAAGCAGAGCTGCGAGCTGAGCGGCGAGCCAAACAAGACTCCGAGAGACAGTCCAAACAGGGCAAGAAGGAAGTGGGACCGTCTTCCGCCTGTAAATCTAAAACCCTGCCTAGCGAGCAACAACCAGGTACAAACATTCATGCCAACAGTGTTTAGTGTAGGGCCATGTTCATCATCGACGTGCAGAAATGGACAAAATCTGTACACGGGACTCAATATGCAGAACTCAATTTGTGAGGTCACAGTGATCGGGCAGTCTCGAAGGCGTCTGATTGGACTGATTTTACTAATTAAAATGCCCACAAATTATAATCTCTCATCCATTTGTTGAGCATTCAATATTACCTATCCATTGTTCATTTTGTTTTAATGTTTACTCACAGTCTACACTCCCTCTCCCTAATTCCAAATTAAACTGAGATTTCAGATTATTTAAGGTGATTTATAGTTGTACACATTTTAAAAGTAATCATTCATCAGCTCCTTCATTCACAGCTGCCCCGCCCACTCATGCTGATTGGCAGGATCTGTAACCGCATTTGCTATTGCGGTTGAGTTTTGTCTGTTACTGCATGTTGAACGCATCTTATACACTTTTTTTCTGGAAAAATACTCCATAGTTTAATGTGATTGTTTTGTTCATATCTTTCATTGTTTTTCTGTTAGTAGTGAAAAGATTACCAGAACATATTCAAGTGGACGATCCCGCTGCCGTGAAGAAGTTGGCCAAAAAACTCGAGCGACAACAGGTGAGACTTGCTAGAGTCTGTTTTTTGGGGGGGGGCTTTTTTTTTTTTTTTTTTTTTTTTGAATCCACATCAGAGTGATGGATCTTCCAAGTGCTCAGTGAGTTCTTGTCTCTGCATTTTTAACCCATTTCCCTTGTCTTCCAGAAGTCAGACAAAGGCAGCTGTTTAAATAGAACTGGAGTCAAGGTCTGGCTTCACACCGCCGTGTGCAGTGTACCTTGTCTTTATGTGTGATTTAGATTTTCTGTGGATGTGATTGACCTTCTTGCCGTCGGTGTCTTTCAGAGATGTTCATGTGATGGACTACTGTAGCTTTGACCGTTGCTGGTGAAAAGCTTTGATGTGAATTCAAATGTTTTCCTTCACGTTTTTTCTTTTGAGTTTAATGATTCTTTTCACTTGTGTCTCTGAAGAGCCTCTGCATCCCATCTTCATCATACAAACCATGTAGCGATACAGCCTTTGGCCTGAGAAGAGAGGACTTGTGACACCCAGCCTTTCTGATCGTTAAAAAGCAGAATCTTATTTTCTATTTTGATTTTTCTATTTGTGTTTTAGGTTCCGTTGAGGTCTGATTATGGCTACAAAGTCAGTCTTTTCTCCCATCTACACCAATACAGTCGAAAAGCACCACCAACCCAGCAACTCAGGTACTGTAGTGTGTTTATAATCATAATGTTTTAATGTGTGAGAGTTAATCCACCAACATATTACTACAGATGGTAACACTGTAACTTGTTAGAGCCGTTTTAATTTACATTAGTTTACGCACAATTGACCCAATTTTGGCCAAATGCCTTAAATCGATTTATTATTATGTGTACTATATTTCCACCTATCCATTTCTACCACTAACTCAATTTCAACTACCGACTGTGAGGCGACAGCTTTTAAAAACATTTGTTAAAATGTTGAACCACGAAAAGCTATAATTCCACTTTTTGCAGACGACAAATATAATCAAGTTTTGTGTGTGTGTTTTTCTGCCCTGTCATTTAAACAGATGTGTGTGCTTTGCTCCGCAGCATCCCGGCCACAGTTATTCACCCATCTATTGTTCGGCTGGGCCTGCAGTACTCACAAGGCATCATAGCAGGATCCAACGCGCGGTCTGTCGCTCTACTACATGCCTTTAAACAGGTAACAGACGGTTTAAACTGCCTAATGAACTAGCTAAAGTAAGAGCTGTAAATGTATGAAGGTTATTCAAGACTACAGCACTCCCCAAAGTGAAGAGTTATCAAGAGACCTGGTGAACAAGTTGTCTCCTTACATTAGGTAAAAAGTCTTCTTTAAACTAAATTGTAATTGCTTCATTTGGAATGTTCCATGTGGCTTTTGTTTAGTAAGTCATGATAATCAAAAATCTTTTTTATTCTAGTTTTTTGAGCCAGTGTCGGCCTCTTTCTGCAAGCATGGGAAATGCCATCAAGTACATCAAGAAGGAAATCGCTAACATCCCCAGTCAGTGTAAAGAAGACGAGGTAGTTTTCAGCAGGGCTGTCAAACATTATTCACATTCATTACTCAAGTAATAACATCGATACTTGTGTAAAAAAAAAAAAGACTTCTGTGGAAGTAAAAGTATCAACTCAATATTTTTACTCAAGTAAAAGTTCTGGTTTAATAACTCCTTGAAGTAGAACAGTAAAGATAATGCGAGGTAAAAATGACATTTTTAATGGTATAGGACTATATTGTTATGTTAAAATAATAATAATAATAATAATAATAATAATATAATTACATTGAAAATTAATGCATTTTATTAAAATGCAAACAAAACCATTTCATTGGCTGATGCTTAGGTGCGATTGACCACGTACAAACCAATAGGATGTCGGAATGATACGTGTTTTTACGTCTCATCCAACCACAAGGATTAGAAAGTACAGATACTTGCATAAATTAAAGTAGCCAAAAAAGTAAAGTAGAAATCAGCTAAAATTCCACTTAAGTAATGTAACAAGGTATTTTAACTTTTTTTTCCCAACAGGCAAAGAAGAAATTGCAGACTTGTATTGACAATTACATAAATGAGAAGATCATTTTGGCTTCACAAGCTATTTCAAAATACGCTTTTGAAAAGATCAGCAACGGTGACGTCATCCTGGTCTACGGCTGGTGAGTTGATGCGTCCGGCTGAATGTTGTATTATACGTCACGTTTTGCGTTTGTGCAGCTCTTCCCTCGTCAATCACATCTTGATGGAAGCTTTCGAAAAGCAGAGGAAGTTCCGAGTCATCGTCGTGGACAGTCGGCCCAGGTTAGAAGGTCGAGAAGCGCTGAGACGCTTGGTGAAGAAAGGCATCCAGTGCACTTACGTCCTCATTTCTGCCTTGTCCTACATCCTGCCTGAAGTGAGTCTGCTCATTACTTTCTGCTGTTTGTAAGCACTTTTCTTTCGCACATTTCTGCAGTTTATCATTTTGATTGCGTAAGGGCTTTAAAAGAGGCCAAGAATACTTCCAACTGCACATTGCAGTCAGTTAATTCTTTACTTCCAAAAAATAATAATCTGAATAACTGCTATATTAACTCAACACTGGATAAAATGACCCAAAACAGCCTTAAGCATCCTTTAAAAGTTATTGTCAAACTTGATTGGTCAAAATAATAATTTCAGCGCATTGATTTCCCCTGCGTGGGCGGGGCTCCAGGATCCCTTTAACGCTTACTTGTTTGACGACAAGTGATGGCTGAAACGTGATTGGTTAAAATTTCTTGTAAATACTAGTCTTGGTAGCGAATGGTGACGCAGCTGCTGGAAAAACAGTGAAATGAAGGGGAATTGTGGAGTTGGAATTATTCAAGAAACTTATTCTATAATAAAATTTAAGCCACTGTGATATTTATTATTTTTTTTTTCATAATCACAAAATAAAAATTCTTTTTTTTTTTCACAATTTTGCAACTTCATTCTTGTAATCATGCTTAACATATGAACCAATCAGAGCACACGCACACAATAAAACAATCCTGAGCAGAAAAAACTGTTTTGGCAAATGTGTCCGAGTTGTCAAAAATGCAATATTAAAATATCACATTATGATCCATAATACTAACATATTTGCTTCATTTGCACCTACGTGACACTCTTCGATTGCTGTTATTCTGATTCTCTGGAGGTCAGAATGGTCAGTTATGCGCTCTAGTTATAAACCGGTTACATTTTTACTAAAGCTGCCCGTTAAAAGTGACTGTTTATTTCCACGTTCGCTGAATAAGATGGACTCTACACTTTGTCTCCAGGTATCTAAGGTCTTCCTAGGTGCTCACGCACTTCTCGCTAATGGTTACGTGATGTCACGCGTCGGAACATCCCAGATTGCACTTGTGGCGAAGGCCTACAACGTTCCGGTGCTGGTCTGCTGCGAGACCTACAAGTTCTGCGAGCGCGTGCAAACCGACTCTTTTGTCTCTAATGAATTAGGTAATTTTCTCATTTCGATAAACTGACTATGTTGTGGCGGATCGGAATAATTCAAGTCGATGCTTATTCACAGATGACCCCGATGATCTGATCGTGACTAGAAATGGGAAGAGCCACCTGGAGAACTGGCAGACTGTTAAATCACTAGGACTTCTGAATTTGGTATACGACGTGACGCCACCAGACTTCGTGGACCTGGTGATCACAGACTTGGGCATGATCCCCTGCACCTCTGTGCCTGTGGTGTTGCGGGTCAAGAATGTTGATCAGTGAGTGAAGGAGCATCAGTCTCTTTTCTTCTTGCAGAGAAAGGTTTACAATCAGTGAGGTTCTGGTTGGCACAAACGTATCACACAATGAAACACTCAACCGCTTTCCTTTTGATTGAATTGGACTTTTGAGTTTAGTTGAAAAACTGGCATTTTCAATACATTCTTCAAAGCTAGTTTGAATTTTTATTTTATAATTGCCCATGCAATTAGAGAAACATTTGCCAAGTTCATATCTGGATACTTTGTGTGAAAGGTGGAAGGTTTGGAGCGAGAGTGTAGTTCATAAGCGAATTTGACTGAATATTTTGCCTAGAAGATTTTGCTTGTAACCAAAATCTTGGAAAAAAAATACTAAAAGAATAAATTGTTTGAATATAATGTCTGTTGATTTTATTTTTTTTTCCAATACAGAGTAAAATTATGTAAAATCACAAACTGTTTATACACAAATGTGTGTAAGTGTTACATCAAACTTAATAAATGACATTGTTTTATATAAAAAAGTGGATAGTAGTCACAGAATGTAACCCAAATAATAAGCATCATACAAATAGAGTTGTATTTGTTCCCTTGAGCAATTTTGTGCGAAAAGAAATTAGAAACTGCCATTTGCTTTCTCCAGCAAGGTAAAGTAGAATCCAATAAAATATAATTTAAAATGGTTGTAAAATAAGATATTTGATGCTTCAATGTATGTTGATCCGTTCTGATGCGTCCAGCTCATTATCCATATCCCAGCTTCAACTGCCTTCAACTTTTCGTCTTTGGATAAACCACAGTAATGTGGAAAGCACAAGTGTAGCTGCGGTAAGTATCACAAGAACCTTTTGAGTTGGGAACACTCCCTGTTAAACAGTATAACAAATGTATAAATATTGAAAAATGGCAAAAGAAATCTGACTAAAATGTTGGCTGTTATACCTGTCTCATGCATTTGTATCCGTAGAAATCATTCAGACAGGTACACTGCAAAAATCCTGGTCCGTTTGGGCTGCAAAATGAGTTTTCTGGGCAAATCCAGGCTGGAAAAAAACAAACCGGTACTTTACCTTCATATTGATAGTTTGAAATTTTATTAAATGTAGCTCCATGAACACTTACTCATCTGTCCTGTCTGATTGCAAACATTTTTCTGTCCTTTACAGACTTTCACATTGTTACTGGTTTCCTGTTTCTCCCAAGATGCGCTGCCTCCAGGACAGTCTACGTTCATGGGCAGGAATCTGAAGACAGATGTGAAATCTAAGCGCTATAAGCAAATCATTTCATAAGAAAATCTTAAACGTACAGTTCAGAAAGGCTATGGAATCCCTTAAAAATCAAATCACTGAGATTGAAGAGTGGGTTGTAGGTGAGATCTCTGTAAGAATAGAGAAAAATACAAATATTTTACTAAAGAAATATCAATTTAGCAATGCAATACGACATAATACATACATTATTACTGCTGTTGATGCATTATAGAGATGCTCTAAATGATCAAGAGAGCAATTTCCCAAATCCAACCTGAACACATTGAAACGTGAAAAGAATGAACGGTTTATAAATAGAGTTAACAAATACTGTATATTAATAAACAAACAATACAAGAAGAATAACTACCCGATAATAGTGTTTACACTGTTGCTAATATTTTCCATACAGCATCGTCCATTAATATTTCCTCTTGAAAGGCAATAATTCCAGACCGGACTGTCATGTCGTACATTTCCCGCGCAGATCTGACACAACTAGCAGGAAGAAAATCAGCAATCTTAGTTTGCATATTTATAAAACATGAACTACCCAGTTGAATTATTAATGATTAAACACATTAGCATACTATATATATATATGTACTGTTCGTCACCATCTAACAAACCGATTATCGTGTTTCAAAATCGACTGTCTCACCTGTCCCTGTACATTCCGACTGCAAAAACACAACAAAACAAACAGAACGCGACATAAAAACACAGTGGAGCAGGCAGATGTTGTAACGCATGTCGTCATTTTCGATGAAATCAAAGCATCGTCACGTGACACTGCGGAGATCACGTGACGCCCAGGACCTGCGGCCCCATTCATTCTGCCCACTGCTCAAATATTTAGCATTTCCCAGTGTAATAAAATCCAAATTCTTCGAGTTAAACGCACCTAGACCACATGTTTTACGGAAAAATCGGCCATATATATATATATGTAGCACTAACGTTCTAAATGGGGGCATTTTCTCTTCATTTTCACGCATTTTACTTTTTATTCACAAATTAAGACCCTGGAAACAAAACACTTCTGCCATCTGTTTTTCCTTTATTTACGTTTTATCAACCACTGTTTTGCGTATTCTTCGTGGCGGGTTTTTTCACGCAGTCGATTATTTAGCGATGGATTAAAAACAAAGATAACTTGACTCAACTAGACGCAAACATCTACAACGATTTCAATCGTTGACGTTAGAATATTGTTTACGCAAACATCCCTCGCATCCGCAAGATTTCCGAGTACAGTATTTCGAATAAACGCAATATTTTACGCAATCCCTCCCCCGCTGCCGTGAATGGTTTGATCCGGTGGACTGTTGCAACGCTTCGGAGAAAGAGCAGATACACATTGAAGACATTACGGCAGGCAGCAGAGATCTGCGTCCGCTACAGTCAGGAAGTGTTCGGTTCCGCGCGGGTTCTGCCTGATCGCCCAAGCCACTGAAGCCAGTACCAACACCGCGACATCCAGCCAGCGACGAGCAGTTCCCCCGCTAAATACCCCGTTCGTGTGCACCAATGTGAACAGGAGCGGGTGATGCGGAGCAGCTTAATGCGGAGTAAATACCGCACTAAAGTTCATTGCATCCCCGGCCTAGAGTTTGGAATACTAGAGCGGCGCATTCTTTCACACTGAGCGCGGGGCTGCGAGGACCGATTCGGCGATTATTCGGCGACCATGAGTGCGGAATTACCTCCAGCTGCAACATGGCTGCTGCCTAGAATGTGGATCGGAAAAGTTCAGCACTGAACATTCAGAAACTTTTCACATTGTTCCAACTTTTCCGCCGCGGATCATTTGTGGAGAGCTCGTGTGGGCGCGAGTTTGTCTTGTTTGCGCCCCGCATGACAGCAAAGCGACGCCGAGGGTTTCCGCTCAACATTGGGGAGATTTTCAACTTGGCGATCGTCGTGGAATCGAACCAGCGAACATGCATTTCTCCATCCCTGAGACGGAGGTCCGCTCCGATGAAAACGGATCAACGTTTGTGGTAAGACCGAGTGGAAATCAAACGACGGCTAGTTTTGCGAGTTTCGCTTGTGTTTCAACTCAAATCATGATCTGAATCAGTCATCGATTTGGAGACGTAATGCGATCAAATACCGGAATAACGCGTTGATATGATCACAGACAGGAAAAAGAAAAATTACTCTTTAATAATTCAGTGCACAGTTTGTTTTAAGTGCAATGTTTTTACCTTATCCACACAGAGGAAAAACTGTTTTAAGAATATGACAGTGTAAATATGACTCAAAACAGCTGTACGGAAATAATTCATCCTCTGTTTTAGTCATATCGCACTTTTTACATCTACAAATGCAAAACAATCAAATTTAAGTCAAACAACCCAGAGTTTATTTGTGATTTTGTTTGTGCTTTAAGTAATTTCCTTTTCATCATCTACATTTAAAACCATTTTTGTTTACCCCAAACCTACAGTTTATTTCCCCAATATAATGCTTTCACAACTGCTGTGTGTGTGTGTGTGTGTGTGTGTGTGTGTGTGTGTGTGTGTGTGTCTTGGCCTTCTAAAGTAGTTAATATGGTTTTACACCAATCCTGTCACACCACACCACTTTGTGAATAACAACAATGGAACAATGACCAGGAAAATCTGCATTTAAGGCTAAAGACGGGTGTTAATCAATGTCAGTGAGAGAATAGCAGTCTCTGCATTTCTTCTGATTTTAGGCCAGAGACCCCCACAATCTAGCGTTGCTAGAAACTGTTAGAAACCAAAAGTCTGTTAACTGAAGACGTGTTGATTTGTAGTTTGTCCGATGGCTTGATTTCTTCGGCCTTTTTCTTGTGCTGACCGACTTTACTATTTTTAGTAGATTGTTTGTTCCATGTTATGTTCGCTAGTGTCAGTGTTGTTATTCTCTTAAACCACTTTCAGTATTACGGGATAGAATTAGAATTACTGGGTTTGTCTTTGCAAGGGACCACAAGTTCGTAGTAGTTCAAGACCTCAGAGTTTTCAAAGCCGTCACGACGTTTGTCTAAGGACTGACAAATTTCATAGTTGAGTTGCAGTCTAAACTGAATAACATGGTGTGAATTCGGAACAAAACATGTCATGGAATTTGCAACTTTGCAGAAAAACCACACAAACCGAGAGGTTGCGATTGAAAGGGCAGACTTCCTGCTCGCGCCTAAGGTCAGAACAAGTATGGCTCACACTTCCTGCCGAGCCACTTTCTCATTCCTCTATTTCATGCGATGACGGAGCTTTTCTGCTTCAGTGGTGTTTTTTTAGTTTGTCTTTGAAATCTTTTTAGTAATAATGCACTGTTTTTGGTGGTGTTATACACACACTTATCAGTTGTAGATCACTGTTTAGCTCACTCAGCCATTGTTTTCTATCAGAAATCATCGTAGAATTATCTCGTGTTTCCCTTTCAACACATAAGATGTCAAACACTTAATCTGTGATGAATTTCTTTAGGAAATGCAAGACAATAGTGCAAAAATGCCTCCAGTTCCTTAAGCTACAAACAACATTTATTTCAGATATTTCTTTTAACTTAGAAATGCCTTTGTCCCTTTTTCAAATAAAACACATACTCAGTGAGTTTCCAGTGTAATTGGTAATCTGTGTACTGTGGTGTTTTAATTTTTTACCCAGGCTTACAGCATCCATGTGAATGGTGTTCTGCATTGTCGAGTGCGTTATAGTCAGCTTCTGGGACTTCATGAACAGGTATGAAAGATTTGTTCTTCTTTAAAAGGTATATTTCTTGTCATCATTGAATCTTCTCTGAATTATCGAACATTCCTTCTCATGATCAGATTTTACTAAAGATGCCCAGCGTGAGATATCCGTTGACCTTGACATTCTGTTTATCTCTGAAACGTTTCTATGATTTTACATACGTATTATTCATTTGTTTATCCGATGGTCTTCGTTATGGGACATGTTTTCTGTTCAAGCTAACATTCTGTTCAATCCGTTTAATAAACTGCATTTAATCGCACCGGTGAGTCAGTTGCGTCACTTCCTGTAAGTTTGTCCTTGCAAGTTAACCTTGAAAGTATTTTTATTATGTGAGATGTTTGGATTAAACATGTCTTGAAAATCATTCTCCTCTTCACGGACTCTGAGAAACCTCCAGTGATCTCATCATCTAAACCATGTTTTGTTTTTGCACAGCCATGGTTGCTACGTGACAGGGAGTTAAGCACCTATTACAGTGTGATCAGTTGATGCAATTGTAGAGATTGTCACATTTAGTTAACCCTTGGAGAATACAGCAAAATAAAATAGTATATGTATATTGCATATAATTTACATCACATTACATTTATACATGTTTTTTAATAAAAAAAAATGTATTTATTTATTTTTAATTTTTAATGTATAACTAAATATTATATCTAAAAGTACACACAGTAAATGATATTATAGTAAAACATTTTTTTCTGTTTATATATACACACAGTATATATTTTCATTTATAAAATAAAAAAAAAATATTTGTTGAAGTTTATAAAAATAATAATAAATATATAAAACAACAGTCCTCTTACATTTTCACATGTGCGCTTTGAGACAGTTAAAACTGTCATTAAAATGCTCAGAACTTAAAATTGAACTACTGAAGTGTAAATGAAAATGTGTTGAAGGAAAATTAAATGCACTCATTAGCAAACCAGTGGCGGAACAGCAGTATTGATATTATTCTAATTAGAAACTGTAATCAGGACTAAAAATTATAATCCTAAATCTTTTTTTTTTATTATTTTACTGTAAAAAAAAAAAGAATATGGGAATAACGTGGTTCCTGCTTTTCCACCAAAGAAGATCTTCACCCTCACGCCAGCTGAGGTTGACCAGAGAAGAGAACAGCTTGAGAAGTACATGCAGGCGGGTACGGAACACAATCTCCAGCTTATCTGATCTAGTCTGACATCAAAAGTATATCCGATGCATTTCATGACATTAAATAGCAGAGCAACAAACTAATTCAATTCAGAGTGAATCTTGATTTCAGATTTTGGTTCACACTTGCTTTACACTGGTTTAATTTTTGACCTTGGCTGTTACATGAACCAATCTTTTTCGGTTTTGAGGTAACAAGGGATGTAGTTTTTTTTGCAAAACAAGGGAAATTAGGGATAAACAGCAAGAACCGTCGCTGTAATCCACCCCAGCAACTTTGCGTTGAACAAGCTAAGCCTTGTTCAGCTTATTTGCTCACACACTGAAGCTGATTTTGGCCGAGACCCTGTTCGGTTACATCACAGAGAAACTTCGTTATGGAAAATTAACTGCCGTGAACACACAAGCTGTTGAGAGCGAATGTTTCCTTTGCTTCTGCAAATGGTTTGTGGCTGTGTTGGCTATGATGCTATTTCAGACGTGAAGATAAACCGTTGTGTTGGTTTGTTTGCCTTCATACTCTTAGAATGTTTAGGAGAGTCATTATGGGATTTTATGCCACAAAAGATTTGCCTAAACTGGCCAATAGTCCAAAAAAAATACATTCTGACACGTCAATACTACATGGTTGTACTACAAGTTTGTACCTTGAACTTTTTCAGCAGAAAGAAACTGAGCCCAGTCGAATCATTGGTAAAACAATGGCACATTCAGCGGCTGCTAGTAAATACATCACCGCTAACAAAGGGGAAGGATGCTGACGCGTGACGCTGCTTCATAACATCACACAAAATAGGATCCATGTTATTCGTATAAATACTATTAAAAAAAAACATTTTATGCAATTGTACTTCACTTTTTTTAGAGCACTGGAACTGCAGAGAGACTTTTATCATAGAGTAATTCAGTCAACTGAACTTTTTTTAAAAGTTACAATTCAGCAGCTAAAAAGCAAAGCTAGAATGTAAATGGTTATATATTATTGATATATAATATATTCTTGTACATGATAATAGAGTATAAATGTTTTTGTTCTAAATACACACATATCAACCTGTTTTAGTGATTTAACATTTGAGGTAAAAAAAGTTTTCTCAGTTCAAATCGAGTTTCAGTGTATGATAAACAGAACAAATTAGTTTAACTACGACAATGAGCAGCAGAAAGTAAACAAATAAAAAAAAAAAAAATGTACTTTTACTTTTAAGTTACAAGCGTACTAGCGTAGCGTAGCTAGTTTTGCTAGCTTGTAATAACGGCTTTTCTTCTTCTCACCTCAGTACGTCAAGACACAATCCTGGGATCCAGTGAAATGTTCAACAGCTTCTTGAGGAAAGCCCAACAGGTAGATCCTTTAATACGTTTCATCTAAATCAAGTAATGATTTCATTTATTTTCTAGTTTACAGATTTTGAGCATTGCATTTCTGTTCATTTTGGATCCCGATCAATTCCAAGCCATTTAAAATAGAGCCTGATCCAATCCTTATTATTAAACTGATACTTTTATGTACAAAACATACATAGACGCTTACTTATAATATTTAATATGTATTTATTATATGCGACATATACTGTATACGTGTAAATTACTGCTGAAAATGATACAATTAGCAATTAATCTAGATTAATTAAAAGTTTACATTTAAAAATAAAAAAAAAAAAATCTATGCCCACCTCTATTATTAGAATCTAAGATTGACCAATCTGAACCAATCGCCTTTCAAAAGGACTTTTTTGGGTATGATACCGACATTGCATTGGAACATCTCTCTTGGTAACATCTCTCTTGACTGGTGATCTTCAGATTCTGTTCTTAATTCCTCTTTAATTTCTTAAGTCTTTTTTTCATTCTCTAAATTCTTTCTTTTGTTGAACTGATTCTCATGTTGGTGCAATCAGTCTCTGACGGAACAGAAACTCTTGAGCTCTCTGGAATGAGTTTAGAGCTTCTTCTTGCCGGATCACCAGCGTGAAAACGTCTGCAAGAGCGGAATATGAGATCAGATCTTTTTTCACTAAAGCCTGCAACGCAGCGGGAGGCAAAACTCACAGGTGGTGATGGGGGGAAAAAAAGATGAGCTGGTGTGTGTGTAATGTGTTTTATTTCTGTCTGGAGTCTTGCGCCACAAACTCAATTTCTTCGGCTTTAAGTTCGAGTGACCTTCAGATAAAACACCTCAAGACGTATTATTTCTAGAATACACAGGATATTAAGCGTCTCTCCACTTGACCTTTCCGGAATTTGTTTTTTGGAATATTTGAATCTCTTGTTCTTGTTGTTCAGAATAGCTTGAATGCTTCAGGTAGGTTCTGTGTGGATTAAAGAACGTCTGTCTTTTTACTCTGGTGCAGGAGACCCAGCAGATCCCCACAGAGGAGGTCCAGCTTGAAATCTACCTGTCCAATGGACAGAAGGTCAAGGTCAATATCCTGACATCTGACCAGACTGAAGATGTTCTTGAGGTGAGTCTCAGTTCGCCTTTTCACGCATGTATGTGATGAGTATTTTATAAGAAATTTCTGTTGAAGTAGGTCTCGAAGTAGGATACACATTAATAAAGCACATATGCACTAAGGAAAAATATGGAAACACACAGGAATATTATTTAAAAATAAATGGATAAACTTCAGTTATTGTGTCAGACAAAAAATATATATTGTGTCACAAGTTACATGCTGCCAATTATAGTGTACGTTTAAGAGAATGTTGCTAATTATTAAATTAGTTTATTCAAGGCAGCTAAAGCACTGCATTCTGGGATGTGTAGTTTGAGTGTCTGCAAATTCCTTTAGAAAGAAGCTGTTATTGCTGGTAATAATGTAAATATGAAGCTGATGACAGAGTATAAATGTACATCAGGCCAGATGTGGCCTTGAGTTTGACACATGCTCTAAAAAGATAAAAGTGCTGTGAACATTCATAAAAACTAAAAATTAAAGCTGGTCATGTCAACAAAATACCTCTTATGTGTGGCACACACAACCTCCTACTTCCTTCTTGGCTGCCTTAAGGTTTCTAAGTGACATCAGAGGAAAGATGGAACGACATACAGTATTTAAAAGCAACCGGTTCATGGCACTTAGTCTATGTAAATGTTTAACGCTTAATAGCAGAGAACTGATGTCAAACATTAAAAGCAGTTATGAAAATTCACATGATTCGTGCTGCTGGCTAAAAACTAAAATAAAATTTCATTATTGTACTGATTCTTTTGGGATTATATACATAATATATTTTTTTTATTTTTATTTATTTTTATTAATTGTATAATTTCCCATATATTATTATAAGTGTACTTTAAATTGTTTTGGCAATCATGATTTTTCTTTTTGTTTGTTTTCTTGAATAATTAGTTAATTATTTTAGCAACAATTAACAATATTTAGTTTATTTTTATTGTTTTTATTATTGGTGTAGTTGTTTAAGCGTTTCAGTTGTCATATTGAGTGAAAATTAAAAAAAAACTGCTTTTCTTGTTATGCTTGCTAAAAACTAGTAAAAATTGTGATTTACACATTATTGTGATTAATTCATATACATAACACAATTTGTGTAATTGTATATTGTGCAAATAATACATGTTTCAATATGGACCGAACTTATACATTGGACATCCAGATATGTTGCTAATAAGACAAAATTCTCAGTTTAAAGTATTGTCATCAGCTCTGATTTGGTAAAGTCTTAAAAATGCACACTAGAATGGATTTACACAAATTTTATTAATCTTCATGTAAATGTGTGGTCCAGTGGTAAGGGACTTGGACTGGTGTCCAAGAGGTTGCTGGTTCGTGTAAAAGCAGCTAAACTCATTCCGAGCACATGGATGACGACACGACCTGAACTTGACCACACAAAAGCAGCAAACCATCAGAAAACAATTGTTTCTGCAGAGTTTACGGTCATGTTTGGTAATGAATCACAATGCCTGTCCTCTGCAGTCCGTGGCTTCCAAGCTCGACCTTCCCGATGAGCTGGTGGGATATTTCAGCCTGTTCCTGGTCCAGGAGAGGGAGGACGGGGGCTGCACATGTGAGTCTGACCTTAGTTGTTTTTCAGTTCTCCAATTGTGGTTTTTCTAAGTCTTGCGTCATACGTGCTCTTGACTGTACACAGTTAGTTGTCGGAGTAACTGCCTAAATTCTGATGTTGGATTAACTTAAAAAACAAGATTTAAGCAGCTTTAACTATAAATGTTGTGACCTGTTGTGTTTTTTTAGAATTCTTTCTTTTCAGGTTGTTGAAAATGTATTTTTCTGTTAACGTTTCATGTTGCGAATTGACACTTTTTGTGTAAAAGTTCATATTCATCTGGATTTAGGGCTGTGTGTGTGTGTGTGTGTGTGTGTGTGTGTGTGTGTGTGTGTGTGTGTGTGTGTGTGTGTGTGTGTGTGTGTGTGTGCGTGCGTGTGTGCGCACATGCATATACTGTGTGTGTGTGTGTGTGTAAACATGTGCAGTATATATTTATGCGTAATTCATACTTATGCTTAATGTTGATATATTTATTCTTACACAATTATCTCAAGCCAAATTTATTTTCAAATATATGCAAAATATATTTATTTTTGTCCATTTTGTCATGTGATCAACAGTCAAACAGTAAATTTTAATTTTCTTTTATAGAAATCTCAAATATTCTTTGTTTTTGGTTACCAAGTATACAATGAAATCAAATGAGCTCTTAGGTAAAATTAAAAAAATTAATACATATGCGCATATAAATGTAGAAGACGACTAAAATGTGGTATTTAAAAATGTGCAGAATGTAAACAACAACAAAAACATAGCTAGAAGCGTAAACACAAGAAAGCATGTAAACACAAAAAGGAAATTTTATGCCATTTCGTGAATTATGAACACAGGCCCTGTTTGGCCCCGGGTCCGAGCTTTGGACATGCCTGATTTATGCCAATGATATACGTCTTTTTGTTTTGGAGCTGTAAAGCTTTGGCAGGACTGATCTCTTGGCGAGCCGCTGCTTTATTGGAAGTGGGATTTAAATGATCCGGTTGGTGAAGGGCACCTCTTATTAGATTAGTTTGTTTTTCTGCAGATGCCTGGCAGCGTCTGTGCTATTCTGGAAATAATATGTTCGTTTTTCCTCATCGAACTGCAAGTGACTTTTTCCATTAAGTCAGTGATCGATAAAAGCCTTTTAGACTTTGATCGCAGCTCTTCTCGTGGACTGATGCGCTTCCTGCTTCCCGTCAGAACTCACCTTCATTTAGGAAGATTCCAGTTCCCATATTTTGGCAGCCGTCTTATACTTGGCAGCTACGTGTGTTTAGGGAAAGTGAGAAAGTCAAAGGCCTGCTGACAGAACTGGATTCTGGGTAGAATGCTGGTTCAGCCAAAACCGAAAGGTCTGAGCCAAATACGTTTTTGACTTTCACATTGTTGAAATATGAAATACTACAGCTCACTAACATTTATCTGGAAACGTGTAGATGTGTGTGTGTGTGTGAATGTGTGTCCTGCTCTTTGATTGGTTGGCCACCAGTTATGTATGTGTCGGACCTTCAAACCCATTGGCTCCAGCTCCCCGTGACCCAGAAAAGGAAAAGTGGTTTTAAAAATAAATAAATGGATGGATGTGATGGTTTTGTCAATTGAAAAAACAAAATAAAGGAAAAAAAAAATTATAATTTCTCTTGACATATAAAGCCAATCACGCAGCCAATCCCCATCAACCCGTTTGTGATTGGCTCTTTGCTGATGTATTTGATAAGACACTCCCATCACATTTTATATTCTTGTCTTAACATGCTGTCTAATGTCAGAGCGCTGAAAGGGTAAGCGACTGAGCGGAGTGGAGGAGTGAAGGCATGCGTCTCTTCTTTTCACACTTTAAAAGTTTCTCAATCCCTCGCTTCAGTTTCTCCCAACACTAGAGCAAATGTCATTTCCAGCAGCTGCGACGTTTAGCGTCTCCCTCCCTCCATCCCTCCCTCCGCTCCTTCTCTCCTCTCCTTTCTGAGTGATAAACATGTTATTGTGCCCTCCACGGCCTCGGCCAGATGGATCCTCCTCCGTTCCACCGTGTTTGTGTTCAGTGTTGTTGCTCTCCAAACGTCCTTGAGTCGATGGCGCTCATATGTTTCTTCTGCTCTCTCCTCTTCTCTCCTCCGCCAAACCCTGCCAACGTCCCGCGGCGCCAGACGTGAGAAAATTGCAAGAGTTTGAACTTCCCTATGTGTCCGTCACAAGCCTGCACAGTCCCGACTATCACATCGTCCTCCGCAAAAGGTAGGATGGAGCCATCGTGTATACGGTTCATTTATCTTTTTAAGAGCTCATTCAGCCACAGTGATGGACGTTTGGTCTGTTTTCTGTTTCTAAATTTACAACTGTGGTGATGCCATTAAACGTCAGCGTGATGGCTTCGTTTTGCTCCAGTTGAACAAGTCAGACTGGTTTATGAAGAAAACATGATTCTTTAGTTCTGAGGCACACATGTTACGGCAATAAATGTACATGAATGATCATTAAAAGCAGAAATTAATCAAATGTTTACCCACAAACTTAAATGTGCGTTTTAAAAAAATGTTATTTTAAAAAAATGTTAGTTATATAAATTATTTGATATTAATACTATCGATTATATTTATTACTATTTTGTAACTTTGTGTTTTTGCACACACATTAAATAAACCATAAATGAATTAATGAATTAATATCAACATTGAAACTAATAGTTTTAACTATTGAAACTAATAGTCTAATAAAACTAATGAAACTAATAGTCATTAGTTTACTTGTTAAAAACACGTACTTTACTTTTACTTTACAGTCGTTTAGCAGACGCTTTAATCCAAAATTGCACCCATAATCTGGTTTTTCAAATACCAGCGCTCAACATAGTGAGCCCCTCGGAAAATGTAAATTAATTTATTTATATTAAAAATAAAAATATTTTTATTTTTATCGTATTAACATAAACAATGTATTATGTTAATACGTTGTTGTTATTATCATAATTGTTGTTAAGGCTGCATAAAGTCTGACACTGTTGTGTTTTTGCTCATGCGTTTAATGTTTTTTCGATTTTTTAAATCGATAAAAATATCGCCAAACTGAAATTCCAAAAGAACTTGCCAAAATATGACTTGGCTGGTGAAACTTGCTTGAAGAACGTTTTGGGTCTGAGGAGATATCTCCTCAAATCACTAGAGAAATGAAGTCTGACTTTCAGCGGATGTTAAAGTCTGACTTGTCTCTTTTCACATTTTCAGTTGATGACTGGCATGAGTCATTTAAACATTATGTTTGCCTTCAATCGTTAAGACCTAAATGGGCATTTTTCTCTACCGTCTCATACTGGCACTGAAACATTTTCATAGAGTCACAAAACATTATTCTCAGTGACCTTTTTTCTCCAAATATATGTTTTGTAAAGGTAATATTATAGTGAGTCAGTTATTATAAATCATTAGTCAACAGACGTCATCGACTCCCATTAAGTAAGTCGCTCTGATCACACCAAGCACGCGAGATCAGCAATGGAGACGCTTTGTTAGCTTTGTTAATGACAAATGTCAAAAAGAGTTGGATTCATTTGAAATTTATGCTCATGATCTCTGCGCTGGTCCTCCACTCGAGGGGATTCTCCAGGAACCTGCAAAGAGCAAGATGAGTGTTTTTGCACAGTTGAGGAAATTTGTTTTTGCACACTTGTATTTTTGCACAACCTATTTATTTGTCGTTTCTTTCTTTTGTTCTCTTTGCTGTTTGCATTTTTGCCTTCACTGCTGTCATTTTAAAATAGTTTAAAATAGTTTATGCAGAAAACCCAGGCCTGATCCGATGTTTCATCCATCTGATTTGACAATAACGATGGATGTCAGTGGATTTAAAGGGTGTCTAAAATACAACCCAGTGGGGAAAAGCACTCATGGGTTATTGAAAGTATGCTCATTATACTAGCATTTAACACTGTCTTATTTGACATACTGGTTTACTGTTGACATTCATTTACATAATGGAACTGGACTGGAAGAACTTTTGATTCATTTCAAATTTCATTCAAAATGGGTGAATTTCTGCGAATTTCGAGCTTTTGAGCTTCAGCTTTTGTCTTTTTCCAGCTATTGGGACACGTCGTATGACACTGACGTCATGGAGAACTGCGTTGGATTGAGTTTGTTGTATTCACAGGTAAGAGTTTCAGGTTCAGATTAATCCAGATTGGTGTGAGAAATGTGTGTCTTATAGTTTGGACTGGGCCGAGAATGAAATGAAATGTTAAACTATTATATTATAATTCATATTCAGATTGATCCCTCCTTCATTCCTTATTTGCTTCTGTTCTATCCTTCAGCTGCGTTTTTTTCATTTCTTCCTTAGGTCATTCAATTTATTCTATTGCTTGTTTTTTTCTTTCCTTCCTTCCTTTCTTACTTTGTCTTCCTCGTTGTATTTATTTCATTCTTACTTTTTTCTGTCTTTCTTTCTTGCTTAACTTTTTCATTCTTTCTGTCCATCCTATCTATCTGACTATCTGTCTATTTTTGTGTGTTTACAATTTTGGTCTACCTGTTCATTATTTTATTCTACCTGTTACCTCATTTGTTATTTTTGTCTCTCACAATCTCTCTCTATCTTCTTTATAAATGTAATTTTTTATTTTTATTTTTGTAAGTTTTTTGTGCATTTGTGTGATTATGTGGTTATATTTTTCTTTTTCTTTGTTTTAGCATGACAAACACTGTTATTTCATTTTTTTATATTATGCTATGATTTTTTTGGCACTTCAATAAACAAAAAAATCTTTGGTAATTGTGGAGAAGTTTTTAGTTACAAAATCTTATAATCCTGAAAACTGTTTAATCGCACGTATTGGAAATCTGCAGCCACTTAAGCAATTGTTTAAAAGTAGAAAGTGTGTTTCTCCATAGACGGTTTCTGACATAGAGCGAGGATGGATCTTGGTCAACAAAGAGCAGCACAGACAGCTGAAATCCCTGCAGGAGAAAGGCTCAAAGAAAGAGGTACGTCTGAGCTCCAGCTCCGTCTGGGGAACAAGGAGATTTATCTGTCGCATTAAAGCTGAATTCCATTCTAAAAGCAAGAGTTCCTTCGTCTCGGATTAGCATCTGTCTCTGATCTACAGTTCATCAGATTGGCTCAGACGCTGAAGTACTACGGATACATCAAGTTTGATCCGTGCGTCACCGATTTTCCCGAAAAAGGCTGTCACGTTATAGTCGGCGCCGGCAACAACGAACTCAACTTCCACGTCAAGCTGCCCAGCGATCAGATGAAGGAGGGAAGCTTCAAAGTCACGCGCATGAGATGCTGGCGAGTCACGTCCTCGGTAAGTACAAAATAAATGGTCACTTCCGTTTTTAGTCTGATTTTCCCATTCAAGGGTGATGATTTGTATTTTGTTCCATGATTGCACGTCTGCTTGGTCCATAACTAGAAGTTCTTGATGATCCAACGCTGCTTATGATAGGAATCAAGAAATATTATGTTTCTGTTTGGGTGGAGGACCATCATCCAACATCCATCCACATCTGTAAAGAGTTCTCGCTTTAACTTCTCACTGATACCTTGGGAAGAACTGGGAGAACTTGGATCCTAAGTAATGATCATGGCCTTTGAGAGAGCAGGACCTCGCTGAAGATGCCCGGCCTGTGTGGCCATCTTCTGCTAATGAGACTGAATGTGTAAAGGACATATCTGATTTGTATCATCTGAGGTCATTCCCATGATACTCTTGTGAATTGTGAGGACGTTGACATTCGGAGCCGAGCTCTGGTGGGAACGACCGTGTTTGAGAGTCAAGAATCGCAATACAAATGCCACATTTTTGCGAATATAAGCACCCACCAGATTTTTCAGGCACAATATATATAAAAAAAAAAACAAATTAATTTTTAAAAATTGAATACCTTAGTACTGCTAAATGCGTCTTTTACTTTAAAAACAACCCTAACTTGTGACTGTTTTACCTAATAGTACTTAAGTAAAATAACTAATAATAAAAGCAAAAAAAGTTAGGTAAAAAAGGTACCTCTCTTAACTAAATTAATTTGTGCTGACAGCAGTTTTGTTAAATGGAAATTTTGTTAAATGGTACATGCATTTCGCATGTAAAAGCCCTAATCTGTTCCGAGGATCCGTAAATTCAGACAAAATATGATAAAATATTGGTAATATATGTAATTTAAAAAACATGTTACATAACAGTTTTTTTTTAGAAACCTGTTAGGTAACAACAGTTTTACAAAACATAAGACATCTTGTCGCCTTTCGTAGTGTGTAATTAATTCGTTTGAAGAGACTATATTTTAACGACAAAAACTTTCATTATATGGAAATTCTGTTAACAGAGTCATTCGTTAAGAGAGGTATTTAGAATAGATGTTGTGTACGTATTTCTAAATGTGGTACAATATCTCCAGTACATGAAATATTACTAATAATAAATACTTAAAGTAATACTGCCTAAAATAAAAAACGACAGTAACACTGGTCGGGACGTTTTCTCTTAAACTTTAAAGCAGAAAGAGGTTCATACATGTGCGCTTGTTCTTGGCCGGAGAACTCGTTTTTGAGCATCTAAAATTGAAAAGTGGTGCTTATATTCACGTAAATACAGTAATTATTATTATAAAGGTCAAGTTTGTGATGATGTCACTTCACTTCACAGCAGGTGCCTCTGGCCAACGGAACGGCAAACCCAAGCAGCTCCAGCAAGTGTGATGTGAAACTAGAGTTGTCCTTTGAGTACTTGATGAGCAAAGACCGTCTGCAGTGGGTCACCATCACCAGTCCTCAGGTCAGTTTCGTTTTGAGTTGGTTTTTTCCAACATAAAAATTTCCAACATAATTGTGTGTTTTGTAACCTGGTAAACTTTGATATGGGGGTCCGTGGACTAACTGGCTCAATGGACTTTGCATTACAGGCCATCATGATGAGCATCTGTCTCCAGTCCATGGTGGATGAGCTGATGGTGAAAAAATCTGGAGGAAGCATTAAAAAGGTCAGTTCTGGTTTTGTCTGTGGAATCACGGAGAATCTTACACTTGACTGACGTTTCTGCCACTCGAGTGGTGAAGTCTTGGTTCCTCAGCGGCGTACGAACCTCTCAATGGTTTATGAACTGCTCAAAATAAAATATACTTCTCGGTTATGCAGACGGCAAAATCAGATTTAACCCTGTAAAGCCCAAACCATTACGCAATTGCCAGAAAGCTCCAAGTCTTTGAAACTGGAGCCTACAATGGTCATTAGAAACTAATTTCGAATATCATTTTTGTTTTATGAGTTTCGTGTTGTATCATAAGTGTGGAAGAGTTATTATTGTTATTATTTTTGTACTTTTTAACTTTGGTACGGTTTATGTTTCCCAGGGACTTGCTATCTTAAAAAAAAAAAAAAAAAATCACTGAGTATTTTTGTAAAGTTGGTTGAATACCAATAATAAAAAAAAAACATAATAACCAAGGCAATCATTGTATCACCATCATCGTCATCATACTTGGAAAATATTTCAGCATGACCTAAACTCGCTCAAATAACCAATTTTGTTACTTGCATTTAAATTAGCTAAAGTTGCCCTATAATTTGCCCTAAATTAGCTAAATAAAATGCCCTAAAACTTCTAAAAATAGAGGTTTTACAGTAACTACATGTTTGTTTTTATGTATAATGCATGAAATAATCAGCTGTTGTGACATGCAATTCCCCCGCTGTGGGACAATTAAAAGGCTTTTTCAATTCAAAAAGGCAATAACTGATATTTACTGACACTTATCACAGAGTTAAGAGCGTAACATTTTCCACACCGTTTTACTAAACATACATGATAAAATAATAAATGGTCACATTCCATCAATCAAGCTATTGTTTCAATAATATTTCGATCATTTACCTTGTTTCCCAGCAGATGCAGAAGAAGCGACTGAACGGAACCCTGCACAGATCAGACAGTCAGCAGCATGTCAAATCTCCACCGCTGCTGGTCAGTCTGGAACGCTTTCTTTCTTCCAACTGTGGTTGTTCCAATTATTGATGAGAAACTCTCTTTTCTCCAGGATTCTCCTGATCCCAGTCGTGAACAAGTGGTCAAGCTCTCGGTAAGCACAACAACCACTTCAGCGCCTTTTTCTTTTTTTAAATTCATATTTTATCTTTATTTTTACTGTACTATTGTATATTTTGTATCGTATTCATATGTTTATTTTTACTGTATTTTTATTTTTATTTTTGAAGATAAATACTTATTGTATTTCTTTGCTTGCTTATTTATTGCTCTTTCTCAAAAGCCACCCCCACAAACCCTCATGTTTAAATACTGGACATTTCACTACATGTCGTATCATATAAAATGTGTATATGACAAATAAAATGTAAATTCTGACTTGAATTTGTGAAGCGACGCTTGACACAGGTTTTTTTTTTTTTTTTCTCCTCCTCAGACCAAGCTGTCTTCAGTCTCTCTGAGAGGATTGAGCTCATCCAACTCCGCCAGTGACATCAGTGCCAATGATTTTCACGGAAATTACGCTTTTGAAGGAATCGGTGATGACGACCTGTAGTCCACTCACTAGTTGACTAGAAGCCTACAACAGTTTCCAGCATCAACACAAGAAAAGTTAGGCTTGTACTTCCACCCCAGGACACATTGCTCCGTTTCTAGATCATTGCTCAGCATTTGCTTACTATAGTAAGAACCAAGCAGCCAAATATTTTAATCTCCCTCATGAATTGTGATTGAATAGAAAAGCAGTCGCTTTGCTGCTTGCGACGTGCCAACTTTGCCCGTTTTTGCGAAAGAAATCCAGCCTTCCAATCGCCTTACACTCATTCCGCCGCCTTACAGTAACCAATCAGCTCCTCACAACTGCAATAAACCGTAGCGTCGGACATGTGGAAGTTTCCGGAAGGTCCGTAGGTGTTGGGCAGGCCCGCTTGCACTAGCTGAACTGGTTTTTTTGCACAGTGTTAGAGAGACGCCTCGGCTATTTATTGAGACTGTGGGAAACATCCTGGAACATTTTCAAAAGGTTTGTCTTTTTTTTTGTTTTGCTTAAGCTGACGTGTTTTTCATAAATGGCAAACTTATACGATGAGTAAAAACGGTAATGTCGCATTTATAAACGAATGTACATGTGATTTAAGTATTCTGGATATATTGCAATTCTCGGTTATGTTTAGTATGTTATGAGCAAATACGATCAAGTGTAAATCTGGCATTGCCTACGGATTTCAAATAAAAATGGTTTATTGTTTACAGAATTTCAGATGTTTTCAAAAAAGTATGTATTCAATTTTTTTTCTATCATGTTTTAGTTTGGTAATTGTATTGCCTTTATTTTTCTCTAGCGTTTATAATTGATGACCGTGTGTGTGTGTGTGTGTATGTACATATGTATATATACATATAAATATGTACATACATACATACACCCATACATATACACACACACACACATATATATATATATACACACACACATTTATATATATGTACGTATACATGTGTTTTATATATATTTATACATCTAATACATACATACTGTATATATACAGTAACTATAATGTTTGTGTCTATACTGTATATAGGAGAGAAAAGCACACATGTATAGACATAAATATACCTACACGCATCTTTATTTATACACACACTGTTTGAAGGTGGTATGTGCTAAACCAGAGGCATTTACACACATTATCTATTGCATAACTCAATTGTGCCTATAGTTTCATATTTCTGGATATACTGAACTAATGGTTTTAATGTGTGACCGTAGGGTTCAGATTGTCCACCAGCATCATGTAGAATGTATAAGGTACATCTTTTATGAAGCCTATTCTGATTTGGTGGTTTTGAAAACCGGCAGTTATTTAAAAGTCAGTAGAAAGGAAAGGGTTCCAATAAAAACCGGTACCAAACAAAGAGACTCTGTGTTGAGTTTGCGCAAGGGCCGAGAAAATGAGATTACGTTTGTTTTCTTGGCGTCAAAACTCTTTTAATGTGTAGATTTTGGCTCTGATGAGACATTTCTTCAGCATCACAGACTTTGGAAGAGAGCCACACTGCTGAGATGGTTTCCTTGTCTCTAGATTTAAAAAGAAAGTGTTTTGCAGATTTTTATTTACTAACATATTGTATTTTAGTATTCACATTGTGGTAATTTAATTGCAGTGATTGATAACTCGTAATGTTCTTGGAGAAGGAGAAATTTATAAATGTATACAAGTATTTATAAATGTATTACAAGTTCTAAAAATTATGTGCATAGGAAATCCAGTTTTAAACGCGTTTTGTTTTCTTAGCCACTGTCGTTACACTGCTCATAGTTAATTCCAGACATTTTTATGTTTTACTAGTGTTTTCTTCATACACAATCTGCAAGAATGAAAAGCGCTTTATAAGTACACGGTTCACACAAAATCAAATGGTGTGTCATCACGGAGTGGCTTTCAGAAATGTGAGATTAAGATTTGAACAGTAGATTATGAGATTAAGAGTAGGCCGAGTGAGTTTGTGACTTTATTTGAATTGAATAGGATATTTAAGGCATTCATGAAATCACTGCATAATAACAAGAAAACACTCAAGCACCACACGCCTAAAGGATGTTTCAGTCATTTCTTGGCCGTCCGCAAGTGACAACTGCATAAGTGTTTATATTCGTCTTAATTTATATCACATGATACCAAATACATTCCAGACAAGAGATTAAAAAAAAAAAAAAGAGACATCACATACAAAAATAAAAGCTCTCAGCTGGACAAACAGCCCTACACACTAGCTCCTTCAAGAAAACCACCACAGAAGGCGACAGGATCCTCCACATTTGAACAAACATCAGACGTTCGACACAGATAAAAAAAAAAAAAAAAAAATCACATCCAACATCAAACTATCTAATCAACTTGGCAATCATATATAAAAGCATGCAAAGTTGCGTCAGAAGTCTTTATTATGGCAGTGTTCCAGTATAGTGTTGTCATCACGACTGGCACAGATACATGAATCGAAATATTTCGGATTATAATCTGGACTGGATTATAAGGCGCGCTGTTAAAAAAAAAAAAAAATCCAACCACTCGATTTTTTCATCATTTTCCCACACAAAGCAAGTGTTCTAGCACTTTGATGTGACTAAACGGCTTCAGAAACACACAGATCTTTATTGGAAGGCATTTGTACAGAAGCGACTAATTCTGCTCATGGGCCTCCAGAAGCATCTTAGACCTCCATGTGGTGAGACATTCAGACTGTGGGCAGCAGCACTCACTCGTCCTCCGGCTGGTCCTCGTGGTCCGGCTCTTTGCCCCAGGCGTCTGCGGGCATGCTGTGCTTCTTCTGGTGGCGCTTGTAGTTGTCCCAGTGCCCGGTGGTGTAGCCGCACTCCTGGCACTTGTGCGGCTTCTCTCCGGTGTGGCGCAGCATGTGGCGCTTGAGGTTCATGCTCTGGTTGCAGCTGTAGTTGCAGATGGAGCAGGTGAAGGGCTTGGCGCCCGAGTGCACCCGCTGGTGGCGCTTGAGGTTGGCCAGGTTGCCGCAGGCGTAGTCGCACAGGTGGCACTTGTAGGGCTTCTCGCCGGTGTGGACGCGGTGGTGGCGCTTGAGGTTGTCGAAGTGAGCCGAGGCGTAGTCGCACTGCGGGCACTTGTAGGGCTTCTCGCCGCTGTGGGTCTTCATGTGGCGGGCCAGGTGGTTGGGGTAGTGGGTGAGGAAGGGGCAGGCGGCGCAGGTGTACACCTTGTCTCCTCGCTCCGAGCTGCAGCCTGACGTGTCCTTGGTGAGCATCTCCAGCGTGCACTTGGCGCAGATGTGCGTGGAGGAGCCGTCCTCGTCGTCCAGGGCCAGGCCGCAGAGGCGACAGGTGAAGGGGAAGACCATCGGGGGCAGCGGGGCGGCGGGGGTGGGCGGAGCTTGGCTGGGGGCAGAGGGCGGTGGGAGGCGGAGACCCTCCAGCGCCTGCGAGTAGCTCCCGTCTCTGCCGATGTGAGTCTGGGGCTCCGCTCGAGCAGAATCTGCACAAGACGGATGGTGATTTAGAACTTGGGTCTTTTCGCAAATGAAACAACTTTAGAAATACTCGTTTTT
>SOMO01000445.1:49420-64584 GCA_028128575.1 Paedocypris carbunculus
TACTTTTACTGTAGTAAAATATTGGGCATTTTACTTTTACTTCCACAAAAGTACTTTTTAACTCTAGTATCTATACTTCTAACGAAGTAACGAAGGTGACTACTTTTGATAACACTGCTTATATTCAGATAAATACGGTACTTCTCACCTGTGTTGCAGAGATTTGGAACTCCGGCCCGGCAGCGGTGTTGTGAGCCACCAGCAGCTGCTGCTCAGGACTCACGGACGTCTGACCGAGCGGTGCAGAACCAGCTCTCTGGGTCACCTGCACCACAGGGGTCGGAGAAGCCTGACCGATCGGACCTCCACCCACCACACTCTGATTCAGTATCAGCTGGCCTCCGCTGGGAAAGTTCTGGCCCGAGATCAGCTGCACTGTGGCGTTCTGACTGGTCAGTATGGAGTAGGTGGTGGTGCTCATGGACGTGGAGTCGCCTACTTGAGCGTTGGCTGGTACGACCTGTCCGTTCACAGCCTGGAATCCTGGCACTGTGGTTCCACTGTTGAGTGAGATGGAGCTGGGCAGCAGCAGCTGACCTTGAGGCTGGGACTGTTGCCCTTGTTGCCCCAGTGGTGAGTGCATGACGATGCCACCGGCTGGATTGACCACCTTCACCTGTTGGGCTGAGAGCGAAGAGCCAGTGGTGGCGTAGGAGCTACTGACCAGATGTGTGCTCGCAGTGGTGCTGGGCTGGAGTCCGATGTTGCTGATGTTGTATAGCGTCTGCCCTCCTGTCTGTAGAGGTTTAGGCTGGATGGGTCTAACCAGAGTCTGCTGTGTTGGCCCTCTCTGGATAATGATGTTCTGAACAGGTATGGCGCCTTTATTGAAGGACACGGCGGCGGATGGGGCGAACATGGCGCCCTGACCGCTGCTGTTGGTCACGACGTTCCCGCTCTGCCGCAGAAGAATCTGAGGCTGCTCCAGGCTGTTGATGGTCATCATAGAAGAGGCACTGCCATTGAAGGACCCCACTACCTGGATGTGTCCAGCAGGGCCGTTTGGCAAAGGTAGTTGGGGAACCTGCTGAAGAAACGCCTGAGGCTGTGGACTGGTGACACCTTCGAACCCTCCAGAGACCAGCTGCTGAGGGAAGGCCGCGGCTGTGGGAACGAGAGATGGCTGGGAGTCCAGAAGTGCTTCTTGAGCCAGTGTCTGCTCCGTGATGTCTGCTTCCAGCAGTGACTTCTGGAGGATGTCGAAGGGTTGGTCCTCGCCCTCCAGGTCAACGCCCCCAGGTGAGGTCTCATCATCCAGATCATCCTCGATAAACGGAAGACTGCTGGAGAGCTGAAGCCCAGCACTGTCCGTCTCCCCAAAGTCTTCCAGATTATTGTGGGCTTCCTTGATTTCAGCATTTGAGCTGCCCTGAGAAGAAAATGACGGATTACTATGAAAATCTGCTTCATCCATTCAACCACAGGGGAAGGAGCCAATCCAGGATGCTCCACGGAACTATACATTTACCCATTGTGTGTGAAACTGTCAACATACTCACACTGTCAGTGATGAAAAAGGAACTTGCAGAACCATACGTTGCATTTGTCACATCTTCTTCTCCGATCTGTTTAAAATACAATCAGAATAAGACATTAAATATCTCACTGCAATAATCGTCTAATTCTTAATCTTTTTCCACACAAAAGACTCTGGGTTTTATGGCGGAGGTCAAAAAGCTGAACTCTTGGGAAAAAAACCCCATTCACAAAAAACTCTCATCATTGCTCCATTGTAACACGCAAACAATGTGAATGTGTGTCGCCTTATGTCATCAATGTACCACGTGGCATGTAACACAAAGTCACAGATCAATAGTGACGACAATTTGTAGATAAAACGCTATGGCAAGCCAAACTAACATTTAACCTTCTACGGACTCACTCTTTTTGCAGTCTGTAATACTACGAAAATTTTTGGGCGTCGTGTTCCACGTAAAATCAATCAATATCACAAGCAAGTCAAGTTCACATGCATTTTTATACATTTTATTTGAGGATTTTAAGTGCAAAGTGGAAGATACGGTTGTATGAACCATGTCATGCAAGACGCAGACATACTCACAGATTTGCTATTAGAACCATGAAGATACTCGTTCAGTGCTTGCACATCTCTGTTGAAAGGAAACAGGAATTGTATTAGATGGTAAAATACGTTTAGCACTTTTCACTAAATTAAAACTTGTATTTTCAACAGCACCCACCCGATAAAATCCAGAAGACGGCGATCGTCTTCATCATCCATGACACCTAAGACACAGTAATTGCACATTTTTAACGTGTAGTTAAAGTAAAGGGCATTCTTCATCCCAAATAATTATTATATTTCTAGCCATGTGTAGATTATTATAGTTCTTTATGGTCCATAAATTCCTCTACTAATATACTACAATACAGCAACACAGCAATTGAACTTGAAGACCAAATTTGCTTAGGTGTTATGTCCTGTTCAATATATATTATACAATTATTAAGTATTATATAAAACACATATAAAAGCTGGAAAGTGAAAGAAAAAACAGCAACTCAAGTTCAACTCAACACTAGTTTTATTTTGAACAGATTATGAAATATTGTTTTAATAAAAAAAAAAGCAGACTTGATGTCGTTTACAGACATATTTACAGATGTGAGGAGAGATTTTGAGCGAGAGGCTCGTGTGTGAAGGAGAAAATCACACAAAGCCCTTCCTGCCGCAGCAGAGACTCAAGATGGCGGAGGACACCAAACTGCGTCACCGATTTTTACAGCCGCCGACAATATAATCGACACGAAACCGAATCTACACGGACATTAATCCGATCATTATCGTTATTCATATGATTTCAAATCCAAACACGTGTCGTATTACATGTTGGCCATGTGTACATACATACAATAGGTGTTGGATTTTGTCAGTTGCTCGCTCGAGATTTTGCGTTGCTGTTGATGTTTACCATGATTTAAAATGTGACTGAATGAAAAAAAATATGAAAGGACACACTTTTAATTCACCATAGAACACAGCCGTGCAGAAATACACTATTAATACCATGTATTGAAAAGTACGTGATCAAAAAACAGCATTATTGTGGTGTGAACGTTGACAGGGGGAAAATGACAGGATAAACCAGCCATGCCCTTGAAAAAAAACACCAGCTTTAATGTGGGACAGAAACGAGCTTTATATGACATTAAAAGCAGACTTTTGTGAAGCCGAGACGCCGCACGCGCTTTCGTTTAAGCGATTTTCGACTCGAATGAGGGAGGAGATGTTTTTTCTTCCTCTCCCTCGACTCTCTGTCTGCTCAGTCAAAGGGGCGGAAAAGAGAGACGCGAAAAGCAGCAAGCCTTCAAAATAGCGCGTTAAAGCCTTTCGAAGCGAGGCGAGCTTTTACTGATTCACTTCTCAAACAGGATGACAGGGTGGACGAAACGCTCTCCGTGGCGCGAGGGCAGGACGCGCTAAACCCGCCTTCATCTCGCCGAAGCGGCGGAGAGAAACGCACGGGGACTTTGTCCGTGACAGATCCGAGGACGCGGTTCGCCGATCGGTTCGAAGAGCCTTTTTGTGGGGGGCGAAAAGGAGACCGCGCGCGCGTTCCCCGTCGGATCGGTTAAAGCGGATCGTCGAGCGAGACGGCCTTGTTGGCCACACCGGCGTCCGCGCCTCCTGATCGGCAGCCGCCGCCGCCGCGTTCGTCGGGCAGCCGTGCAGACGGGTCGCTGGCGAGTAGCGACGCGTCGATATTTCTTCGAATTGAAATCACACATAGACGACGGGTAAAAGAGGCAAACCCTTACTCCTGTCTCACTCCTCTTGAAACCCAATATCTCCATTTGGCAACTTTTAATTTGCTCTCCCTCCTCCTCCTCCTCCTCCTTCTTCTTTCTCCCTCTCCCACTCATATATATTTTCCTCACTGTCCTCGCAGCTCAGTCGCTGATAGATTTTTCTCTCTCCGCGCTGGCTCTTCCCTCCCCGAAGGAAGGGGAGGAAGGAGGTTGTGTGTGTTTTTTCCTTGAAATTTTTATCACAAAATTATAATACACTCAAAGGGGAAACTCACCGTCATGAAAAAGCAGTGCCGTGTCCGCGGGGTTTCCTCGCCATCTCTGCACGGGCCGGCGGAGCAGTGCGGCTCCAGCAGAAGGCAGCACCACTGCCTGGTGCACTAAACGCTGGGGATGAGCGTCCCAGCGTCTCTGTGATCAATTATTTTAATATGCGGCACTGGATTGACATATTGTGGTGTAAAATGTGCTGTCATTGTGTTTCACGCCAAATACATGGCGTGAATGATTGAATGAAACTTTGAAACTTGACACGGGGGGCGGGGCCACCTCACCCGACCACACCTTCCGTGCCCGGAGGTCACGCCTCGCTCACGAGCGCTAATGTCTGGGGATGAGCGATGCTTTGTGCGTTATTGGTTGGGTTTAATGGATTTTCTAAATGCACTGAGTTGTAAAAGAGTGGCGCAAACACAAGCATGTGATGTCTTCGAAACAATTAAAAATTACGCCGATGTTGGCATTTTTGCAGGCAACAAATGAGTAAATAAACCAAAAGGAAATGAAAACAGTAAACAAATGTCACACGTACACAAATGTGTCTTTTATTAAAAGAATCAAATGCTATTCTAAATGAGCTTGTTTGCGTAAAACGTATATTTTATGATAAAAAAAAACTTGCATATACGCATGTATTTTTTATGTAGGTAGAGACAGAAATTATTAAAGAATTACAGCCAATGTACAAAAAAAGCAAAATATATTTGTAATTTCTGTATCGATCAATTAATATTGTGACTATTGCTAAATGTTTATAAGATTCTGCCATGTAAAATGTATTTAGATTTACTACATTTGCTTGAATGTAGAAAAAAAACTATATTTATCTGTAATTATAACTATTTTTATCTTTAATTAAAAAATGTAGTGTCTAGAATAGTATGTGTTACGTTTAATTGTAAGTATGTAATGTATATATTTGTTTAACAATATATTTATGAGAAACAATATATTTTTGAGAGAAACAATATATTTGTTTCTCGTTTTTATACTTTCTTTAGTAGCTGTGCACATTATACATATTACATTTTTTCACTTGTATATTGTTTATTTGTAAGGATGACGCGTTTCAAATGTAAACCAATAGAACGCGGCGTAACTACCGACGGCGACCATTTGTCCAATCATTGCTGCCCTCGTTGAAATTGAGCTTACGTCATTCCAGGCGTTGCAAAAACATGGCGGCTACGGGAGTGGAAGCCGTCGCGTGCGTTGATGAAGCAGAACCCAACGCCGCCGTAAAGGTCCCCGCGAAGTTTGCGCGCCGAGACCAGACGAGGATCGAGGAGGCAGAGCGCCGACGAAACGCCAAAGAAAGTCAGAGCGTGACCGAGGAAAAGAGCGACTTCTTCACGTCCTCCTTCACCGCCGAGAAGAGCGCCGTGGAGCGGCTGCTGGCCTCCTGTGACCCGAGCGACCGCGACACGGCTTCACAAACCCTCGAGGAGGCCACCGCCAAGATCCAGCTCCTCCAGAAGTTCCTCAACGACAGCATTGTGTTTCTAAGCCAGTACGAAATTCGACACGCGCAGGCCTCTCTGCAGAATCTGCAAAGCTCCGTCGCTGAGAGGAAGGCGGAGGTTTTGCCTAAAAAGAAGTTTGCCTTCAGATCCAGGAACCAAAGCGCGGGAAAACCAGCATCTGAGGTTGCCAAGAGCAACCAAACCGCGGGGAAATCATCACGTGACGTTGTCTCGAGCGACCAAACCGCGGGAAAAGCGTCACCTGACGATGTCACGAGCAGTCAAAGCGCGGGAAAAAAGCCCGCGTCTGATGTGGTGGACGCGGCTGTCGCTCCACACCAATGCGGCTTCTCCCACGTGGACAACCAGGTTCTGGTCAAGCAGGCTGAGGAGATCCAGCATCAGGATGTGCTGCTGTCTCACCTGACCAACTGTAAGGTCAGACTGTACGGCTGTCCGAGCACCTTGCACATCAAGAGCGTCCGCGGCTGTGAGATCCTGTGTGGACCGGTGTCCAGCTCGGTGTTTGTGGACCGATGTGACCACAGCACGTTAGCTTTCCCGTGCCAGCAGCTACGCACACACAACACCAGCCACGCGCAGATATACCTGCATGTGACCAGCCGGGCCATTATAGAGGATTGCCAGCGGGTGGGATTTGCTCCCTTCACGTGGACTTATCCGGGAATTCTGGATCACTTCAGACTCTCCGGACTCGATCCCGACCGGAACAACTGGACCGAGGTGGATGATTTCAACTGGCTCGCTGCTGGCACGGCCTCGCCCAACTGGACGGTCATTCCCGAGGAGGAGAGAAGATCCAGTTGGGAGGTTTTGTGAGAAGTCTGTTGCGGAATTCCTGAATTAAACGTCTCCGGTCTAGAGAATTGATGGGAATTTTGCTGTGTCATCTTGAATCGTGAATGAATCCCAACACATCTGTGATTCTGAAATATGAACGGACATTTTTCATCCTCATCATATTCTGCGTTTTTCATTTTTGAATCACTAAAAATGACTGTTATTGTATTTATTGACTGTTAGGGATGACATCGACACGATGATGTAAATTAATTTTTGTATTCTTGCACAACTCTTGAAATAAATATAGAAGCTTTTTATTTTAATATTTTTTAAATGTTGGTTTGAAGTTATGCAGAAATGTAACGCTGCTTGCTGAATCCTTTAACATTATTAATTTGTTTTGCAAATAAACTTTCTTTGATTCATTTAAGAATCCTAACAATGGCTTTGTAGTTTTTTTTACTGGGCTGATTTGGTAGAAGTTGTGATCCTGCGCTTTGATTTTGTGTGCTTTGAGACAGTTAAAACTGAAAAGTGCCTTACAAATTGTTATAGATTAATGCAGGAATTTTCAACCCAAGTTTTATACACTCCAGGCCAAACTTTGCGTTCCGTGACTTTTCACAGGCCACAACAATGCGACAATTAAATATGGATATTTAACAATCAGAAATGAAGTGACAAATCAAATGTTGGTGATCCACAATTACGATTTTGATTTAATGAGTCTGATGTGTCCAGTTGTTGGTATGATGATAATAATAATAATGCATTTATTTGGCGCCTTTTGAGAACCTTAATATAGCTTTTCAAGAGAGGACAACACACACATTTCCCTGGCAGAATGGAGCTAGGGTTTTCAAAACTTATTTCTGACGCTCTGGATCCGGATTTGTCATATTCTCAGACAATGAAGATGATGGTAACGTCTTGGTTTCACTCTTCATCACAGGGAAAGTTTGTTCTCCATTGTTCTTGAAAGTTTGTGCTCCATTTGTCCTTCAAGGACTCCTGAAGGTCGTGTCCGATGGAAAGTTCTTCTAATATTAGCCTACAGTCATAACCTCGTCTTCCACATGGACTGAAATCCCCAAATTTGAATATAGAGGTAAAACAGCGCACACACGTAGCACCTTGACGAGTCGGGTGTGGCCTGCGGGCCGAGGTTTAGTAAATGTCAAGCCACACCCCCCCTCCAAGTCCGGTGATTTCTAAGACCCTCGATATGGAGATGTGGTGGTCTTAAGCATCTGCCTCCTGGTTTTTGGCGTCTCTGGTCCGGCCATACACACCATGTGACCGGCCAAGCCAATCACACGGCATGTCAGCAGCTTACCGATAGGCTCATCTGCTGGCCGGGGATTTCTGTAAATGGGATGAGGGTGATTAGCTGGGTTTAGGATGACGTACGGTAACTTTGTGTTTAATCATTTGGATCCTTGGCTTTTGTCCTCCCTTTGCAGATAGAGAGACATCACGATTAGCATCAGCACCGGGTTTCACCGCCGCTTTCAATTGTCGGCATTTTTAAGTGGCGTGGTTTAGATAATGTGTCGTTCGCCAAACCTTTAGAACTGCCTGAGTGGGATTTATGGGTTTGAAGACCATCATGCTGACAAACGAGTGTTTGGTTGACTGGAATGGAATACAATCTGCACCTTGAGCGTTCGTCAAGCGTTGGGTTTGGCTCGACAAGCTGCTGAGATCCTCAAACATCTGACTAGACTTTTCTTTGCGTGGACTGCTCTATAGTGATTCATCATGGCTCTCATGAAGGTGAAGTTTGACCTGAAGAAACGGGTGAAGCTGGCCCAGATGCTATGGCTGATGTACTGGTTCTCCGTCATGGCTGGAGTGCTGGTCTTCAGCATGGGCCTTTTCTTCAAAATCGAACTGCGCAAACGAAGCGAACTCATGGACAACAACGAGAGCCATTTTGTACCCAACCTGCTGATCGGCGTGGGTCTTTTGGCGTGTTTCCTCAACACCTTCGGCGGCAAGATCTGCTACGACTCGCTAGATTCCACCAAGTTTGCGAAATGGAAGTCCATCTTGAAGCCCTTCCTCATCTGCTGCGTGTTCTTCGACTTGCTCCTCGTCGTCACCGCCGTGCTGTGCTTCGCCATGCGGATCCCGCTAGAGTTCACCATCGCCGAGGGCTTGAAGAACGGCATGAAGTTCTACAAGGACACCGACACGCCCGGCCGCTGCTACATGAAGAGAACTCTGGATCTCATGCAGATGGAGTTTCGCTGCTGCGGGAACAACAACTACAAGGATTGGTTCGAGATCCAGTGGGTCAGCAACCGCTACCTGGACTTCGCTACCAAGGAAGTGAAAGAGTGAGTCCTCCTGGAGGTCCTCTTTGTTGCACATTAGTTTAGTGTGGAGATTGTTACCAGGATTTTACATTGCCCAAACCACCAAAGAAAGGCAGGCTGTGACTGGGTGGGCTCTTGGTGGTGGGCATGGGGTGATCCGCAGGGGTCAGATTGCAGTGTAAGTGGTATCAGGCACGTTAACTAGTTTGGAATTAGTCACTAATCTTCTTGGATCACATTTTCTTGTCCTCAAGGCTTACTGTCCGTTTCAATCAGCCGAATGCCGCAGAGATCGGCTTGGAATAGACACTGGAGATACGCTGAAGATCTCTTGAGGAGAATATTGTCAGCCGAGGGCCCGGTTTGTCGTTTTGAAATGAAAGTTGTCCCGATTTTGAACCTGTTTAGGCGGTTTAGACTCGGAATTGTTGGCAGATATGGGTGTCAAATCTCATTGTCCGTAAGGTGACGGTTCCTCGGTGATGGCTCTCAGTCTTTTGTTGGTTTCTCCTCCTCAGCCGAATCAGCAGCAACGTGGATGGCAAATACCTGATGGATGGCGTCCCCTTCAGCTGCTGCAACCCCAGCTCCCCGAGACCCTGCATCCAACAGCAGATCACCAACAACTCGGCCCACTACAGCTACGACCACTACACCGAGGAGCTCAACATCTGGAAGCGCGGCTGCAGAGACGCCCTCGTGTCCTACTACGGTGGAATGATGAGCACCATCGGGATTCTGGTGCTGGTGGTCACCATCCTGCAAGTAAGATGTTTAGCTGCGGAGCGTCTTAATGTGCTGATCCAGGATCAGCCTCTAATCATGTACGTTATGTACTTTTAATTGAATGGATTGTGCCACCAGGGTCAAGCTGATCAAGCTCCGATCGGTTGTGATATATTTTAATCACTGCTTGTTTAACCGAAGGCTCTCGTGGCCGTGACGGAGCGAATAATTAATTCAGATTAACGGAATTAATGCGAAACAATGTAACACGGGGACGGAATCTTCCAGGCTTAATTCAAGCTCTGGCAACAAAAAGACCTTGAACTGGAGGTGGTGGAGATTAAGAGTGAGATGGTGTGTTAACTCCGAAGATTCACAGGGATCAAATGCTTTAATCTTTGGGGTGGAGTGAGATCCTGTTTTCTGAGAAAGGTGCTTTTAGATCAGCCGCAGCTCAGCACAAAAACAAGGAGAGTTTTGTTAAAAAAAAAAACAAAAAAAAACCCAGCCGTGAGTCTCCTGAGCTGGAGATTCTAATCCGGCAGATGTTCCAGCTGTAGACTGGACTGGTTGAGACGTGTTTAAGTACAACTCAGTGTAGTTAGACACCACAGCTTTAAAATAATGGATGGATGGATGGGCAGAGCAACATAGATAAACAGACAGACAAAGAGGCAGACAGAAAGAAAGACAAGGAAAGACAAAGATTGAAAGGCGAACATGGAGACACAGAAAGATAGTATAAAGGTAGAGACAGACAGACAGATTGGTGGAAAGACAAATCAATGGATTGATGGAAAGAGGGTCAAATACATAGAGACAGACAGATGGATGAACAGATAATTAATTAAATATACAGAACAGACAGATAAACAGAGAGACAAAAGGACAGACAGACAGGTAGAGGAAAAAACAGAAAGACAGATAAGCATAGAAAGACAGACAGATAGATAAACAGAAAGACAGACAGGTAAAAGGAGGGACAAACAGAGACAGACAGAGAAATGGAGAGACAGACAGATAAACAGAGAGAAAGGTAAACAAGTAGACAGACATATTTACAGAGAGACCAACAGAGACACACAGACAGACAGATGAGCAGAGAGAGAAAGACAGATAGAGAGGGAGAGATAGAAATAAAGACAGACAGGTAAACAGAGAGAGACAGACAGACAGGTAAACAGAGACAGACAGATAAACAGAGAGAGACAGACAGACAGGTAAACAGAGAGACAGACAGACAGGCAAACAGAGACAGACAGATGAGCAGAGAGAGATAGACACAGATAGATAAACAGAGAGAGAGAGATAAAGACAGACAGATAAACAGAGAGAGACAGACTGACAAACAAAGAGAGAGAGATAAATACAGACAGATAAACTGAGAGACAGACAGCGAAGCAGAGAGAGAAATACACACAGATAGATTAACAGAGAGAGAGATAAAGACAGACAGATCGAGCAGGACATGAATGTAAACACGGGCTGTCGTGCTTGGCTGTAGGTTGCCGTGGAGATTGGCCTTCAGTACGTCAACACGTCTCTGTCCACGCTGGTGAACCCAGAAGACCCCGAGAGTGAGAGCGAGGGCTGGATCCTGGAGAAAACCGTCAAAGAGACCTTCACCGACATCATGGCCAAGATGAAGACGATGGGCAAGGGCAATCAGGTGGACGAGGGCACGAACGAAGAGGCGGCGGCCACGGCCAGCTGAACTTTGACCTCACCTGCCTGAGGAGCGGCGAACTGTAACTACCCCACCCACCCACCAATCACGGCTCCTGCTGTCACATCCAATCAGACTATTGGCCTGTTGCAAATTTAAAAAGTCATTCCACGACATATAATGTTTTTTTTTTTCTTTTTGTTTATCACGTAGAGTTAAAACCGAACCAACACTAGGAGATTTTTACCACGTCTGTTTCTCTTTGTACTTTGCTACATTGTATTTAAACAAACTCATAGTGAACCCTTTTGTTTACTTTTTTTTTTTCTCTCCTTTCTTTATTTTTATTTTTTCCTTTTTTTTTTATTACATCATTTCTTGTTTGGTTTAATGAAAAATACCGGCTAGTCAAGACGTCACCTAGAGCGAGTGAAGCGCTTCATTCCCGCCACCCTGGTCTCAGCGAGAACGCAAGGATGGAGAGATTTGACCGAGATCGTTTCTTTCAAGTTCTTTTGTTCGAAATACCGCGAAAAAGATTCGGGTTTTATCTAATCGTGTGACTGATGGGGAGAAGGAACCTCCAGATGGAAAGTTGGAGTTGGTAAGATTTAGGAGATGGCGCCGACCTCGAGCGTTGAGCAGGTTCAGGGGGCGCACGGGATGACCGGAAGCGTAAGAATGGCAGCTAAACCCTGACCTGTGACCCCTGCGTCCCCCCCGTGCCGGGATGTCCCGTGCTTTTACATCCGCGGAATCAGTCCACCAAACCTCCCAGGCCAGAGACTGAAACTCAATGCTCCAATTTGTAATTTTTGTAAGTACTGTAGTCCGCAAAGCCTATTCGAATTAGCTCTGTAAATAGTCTAGAATTGTTACAAATTTATTTTATTTTTTTTGTAAAAATGCAGATTTACTTGTTGCTTGTATGAGACGAGAACTTTGTAGGTTGGTGTTTGTCGCTTAGCGGTTGTCATTGTGAATAAAACGGCTTTAATTAAAAAACAAAAAAAAAAAACACAACAAACAGGTTTCCTGTCCAATCATTTGACGAGATCAAAGAGCAGGGCATTCTGGGAGCTCTGTGGGAGGTTTTGCTGATCCACAGGGATCAGAGAAGAATTACAGCGTCTACGTGGTGTTTGTCTCGCGGAGCACGTCAACAACAATATATTCACTTGTGTTGTTGATCAAACTAAAGTAGCGGCAAAGTGGTGCGTTTGTTGTGGTGTGATTCTGATTGGCTGCCGGGGAACATTGATCTTAATGTATTTTGTTGCGTTAAGATTGATGAATTGGACAAAATTCAGCTTGCAAATTGTTCTCACAATTGCGTTTACGATGTTGTGTGCGTGCAAAGTTGAAACACTAACGCAGAAGTTTACGCTTGCTTTGCGCTCGTTTGAATATGCAGAAACAAACAACATACGAACGTAAATTGAATTGAATTAGTTCAAGCAATCTGCCAATCAGCATCAGTGGGAGGGGCTACTTCCCTGACGAGAAGTGATGTCACAGCCAGGCGACTTCATTTTGGCCTGATGGGCATGATGATTTGTAAAAATTCTGCACAGAATAAATTGTCATTAGCTGTGGATGAAGATTAAACAATCACAATTTCACTAATTGCTTGATTTTTTGCAGTCCAGTGATCTTGCACAAGCTCCTCCCATTGAAAATGATTGGCCGGTTCTGTGCACCAACAGACTTTGTTAATTCGTGTTTGTGTTCGAGTTTTGTCGAACCTTGCGCCAAAAACTCAACACCCACGACCACAAGCAATTCGCAAACTATTGTGAAACAATTCACAAACCGTCGCACAACAATTGTTCAACAACATGTCGCACAACAACATTGTTCCAAAGATCCGATTTAAAACCATAGTTGCATGGGTTGAAATCCGTACATGTGTCCGGCCCGAACTAAACGTGTTGCCTCATGTGTGCGCGAGCTAGAGGCCGCCAAGAGGGCGACTTTCTCTGGGTATTTTGGTTGCCGTCAAGCACATAAACAGCAGATGATCTGATAAAGGCACTAAGCTGCTTTTGAGTCTGCTCTGCTCAGATTAACTTCTTGGCAGGTGACCTGGGCTGCTGCTGCATATCCGGCGAAGAGCATCAAGCTATAAGAACACAACGTCCTTGTGGAGGTAAAGAGCATCTCAGACTCTTGCTGTGATTTCAGATACGGCCTGTTAGAAGATGTTCCTCACGTGTCGTGTTTGTAGCTTTTTATCATCATCATTTGATTGGTCGTCCACCGATGTGTTAACTACAAACATCAGAATCTGAGATTTATTAGTGGTAGTGTGTGTCTGCGTATATAATAGATTTGATTTGTTGACCGGTGATAAGCTGGTGAATAAACAAGCAAAAACTACTTGTAATTACAGGTGTGCGAGGTGGATATATAAAGTGTTATGTAACAGAGTACAGTTCATAATATTCCGCAGAATTTAGTGAAAATGTAATGACGTAATAATTATTCGCATTGCATATTGAGATACAACTTCTCAATATTAATATCTTCTCAATTACAGAAATGTATTTGTCAGTTATGACGATGTGAAGTAGTCTGCAGTTCCGCTTTGAGCCACCAGGGGCGTCGCGCACCTCACCTCTAAAGACCGTAAACCTGCCGGATTTATTAACCCGGGTTTAAATCCTATTTCTCTGACTAGTGGAGGCAGAGTCCGTGACAGATCTAGGACAGAGAGGGAAACCAGCAGAGCCGGAGATAAACGGTCAAACCGGTTTAAAAGCAGAACTCAAACGCGAATCACTGCCACCTTCCGGTTCACTCAACTTCCGGATAAATAAAGATGGATGGACGGACAGAGGTGGATAAACATCTATATAGACAGACAAATAGAAAGACAGTTGTAAAAACAGACAGAATTGGTAATGGTAATTTTGGTAATCGACAATTGGAAATCGTAATTTTTATAAAATTGAAAAACAAGTTTCTATTTATTATACGTACACGATGCCTACATTTTCCACATTTTTCTCCATTTTCCTCAAAGTAAAAAAGTTTGTCTGTTTATCTTAAAGATTTGAAGGCAAGTTCTTCAGGAAAAAAGTGGAGATCCTAGATTGACAACGCTCGCACACGTACGGGCGCACACACACACACACACACGCACACGATGTGTCCGTAAATACGTATTAGTAGTTTGTTTTTAATTTGGACGCTACAATACATTAATTGTCCGCCCCAGCCAAAGCTTGTAACGATTAGTTTTCACCAGTAGGTCGTAATTTCTCTTTTATTGATCGCTTTAATTATAGGCCTCAAGTATCAAGTAATGTACTCTCAAGTATTGTTTGTAATCAATAATTTTTTTAATGAAACGTTTGTATGAAACATATTAGTGCCAAAAATATCGAACGTAAATTTCGAAGAAATCTTTAGAGGTGAGTATTTGTATTTTTCTTTACGTTTTAACTTTTTTTTTCGCTTCATGTTTTTCGTTCGTTCGTTCGTTTTTTCGAAATTTACGTTCGATATTTTTGGCTACAATCTGATTCGAAACCTCTTAAATGAAGCGCGTTGTCCAGATCATCCGCAAGGGGGCGCTAGATACGTGTCTAACAAACCCTCTTCCGCAAGAACACAACAACACACCCACTTGATCTTGGTATTCAGCTCCAGACACACCACAGCGGAGAAACCTGTGACATCTGCTAGCTAGACAAACATGAAAGCGAGTGATAAACACAGTCCCGAGGGTCCAGCGTTCTGCGTGACCCAGCGAGGAGACTAGGGGACGAGACAGGAGCGATGGACCGGGCCGCTGAGGTGAAGAATGGAGGTCTTTCTCAGGTTTAGCTCTGTGGTGCGGCGCAGGCCGACTATAAAGCCACAGGGAGTGTTTTGTGTTTTATTAGACCGCTGGTTATGGCCCCTCTGAGATTGGAATTAAACAGCGGAACACAGAACGTCTGGAGAAAAAGACTCCATTATTTGATTTACAACATGGCCTTCAGCGGAGCTCTGATGACAGTGGGCTTCTCACAAGGCCAACGTAGCATTGAAGACACCACTTTACCCACCACTTCTCAGCCACAGTCTCTCTCTCTCTCTCTCTCTCTCTCTCTCTCTCTCTCTCTCTCTCTCTCTCTCTCTCTCTCT
>SOMO01000445.1:73859-87214 GCA_028128575.1 Paedocypris carbunculus
TAATCACTTGAGAAGCAACTCAAGCTTGAACACTCAGAAGAGGAAGAATGTGTTTTACAAATGTTATAATATACTATATAACTTTATCAAATGTATTATAATATATCTAATATAGTATATAATTTACTAATCAGAATTTTATTTTATGTCTACTTTTTTGTTTGCAAATTTAAGTGATTGAGACAAACTTTTAGTTATTTTTATCTACTTTGTTCTACCCTTTTTAACATAGAGGTTAAATTCTGTTTCTGTATTAGAAAACAGTTTGTTTTCACATTTCTTTATTTTTCGGCCTATATCGAGTATGAATAAAATACTTCTTAATACTTAAGTTCTTTTTAAATTGGATACTTTGCTACTTTGACTCAAGTCTCAAGTTGGTGACTTGTTACTTGTGATGGAGTAATTTTTACAGTAAGTATCTGTACTTTTACTCAAGTATAGCTGTCCGGTACTCTTTACACCTCTGCGATCTCCTGATGCTCAAAAATCTATTTTATATTAAACTATGGCATACGCAGAAACAGAACGTTACGGCACTTTGTGTTTTCATGGAGAGGGAGACGGACGACTGTCTGTCTGCACATGAAAGCGACAGG
Organism: Paedocypris carbunculus; assembly: GCA_028128575.1. Classification (NCBI taxonomy): domain Eukaryota; kingdom Metazoa; phylum Chordata; class Actinopteri; order Cypriniformes; genus Paedocypris; species Paedocypris carbunculus. The sequence goes on from SOMO01000445.1 coordinate 74,459, forward strand.
TGCGGAAAATCCCTGCGTGTTTACAGTTGCTTTGTCTCGGGCGCGAATAACAGACGTGCACAGGTGTCACCTTCTTTTGTTACGCCGCGTCTGTACACGACTAATCCCTAACTATATATATAAGTGTGTGTGTGTGTGTGTGTTTTCGACATGTGTGTGAATGTGTTTACATTTAGGTATGCATGTGTATGTGTGTGTTTGGGTAAGCATTTGTGTGTGAATGCACACTGGTTTGTGTACGTGTGTGTGTGTGTGTGTGTCCATAGTGCCAAGACGCTGATGTTGTCTCGATGCTCAGCAAGCCAGTATTTAATTATTTTTTTCTTATTTCAATCATTATTATTAAAGAAAAATATACAGTAGCACATTAGCAGATACTAACTAAACTTACGTGAAATTTGCACTTTGTTTAAAAAACAAAAAAATGTTTTACTTTGTGTACATTCTGTGTAAACTCCACATATTGTCGTCTTCTAAAATGTTCTCACACTGTAACAGATGTCATATTTTNACACACACACACACACACACACATCAGTGTTTGCGGCTCTGACAGTACACAAAGTAAATATTCTTTGCTTCAATCTAAACACAAGCTCAAAGTGCAGATTGACACACACAGGCAAAAAGAGTAAGAAATAGCGAGAAAGAGCGAGCGAGAGACTGAGCGTTTTAACACTACGTATATCACTGGATCCGGAAGGTAGGTTAAAAAATATTTAGCATTCTGAATAATTGGGATCAAAAAGACTTATTAGTGCGGAGAATATTTGTGAGTATCAATCATAAAATTTCATCAGAATAATGAACTCTGGCTGGTAGAGGTTGTGATGAAATATACATTTTTTGCAATTTATCAGATTTGTCAAAAGCACTAGAAAGTTATTAAATAGAGCATTTAAATTACTCCAAAATTGTTATTTGAGTGAGATTGAAATCAAAGAAGAAAAAAAGCTGTTGAAATAAAAAAAAAAGTAAAATAAAAAGCTACAATAGTCAAATAAACCACCTCTTTACAGTCAATACTATTAAATGTATTGACTAGGCAGAAACCATGAACACAACCAGATATACAAATTATTTTGTATTTAACAGTCATTACAAGAGTGAGATATAATTCTAGTACAGCAATAATAATAATAATAATAATCAGTTTCCGGAAAATAATTGTGTGTTCTACCGCATGTCAGTCGTCTCATCATAAGAGCTGTGACTTCAGAACACGGAACCATGTCTGTGGAGTATTCCGATGAGCTGGAGAATCAGGACGTCAGTGACGACATAGAGTTCTGGAGTAGAGGTGACGTGTAACTCTGATTTCAACATTCCTCTGCCTGACCTCTGACCTTTGACCTCAACTACACTCCTGTAGTGAAGTAAACTCAACTTCAGACATGTATGTGCCAAATCCCAGCATCTTCTGAGCCTCTGCTCCTCCTGAGATTTCAAGTCAGCTCATTCTTGTTGCAAAAATGCATGAAAGGAATATAAAGGAAACGCTCAATAAATGTAATGTTGATGCTGAAGCTGATGCTGAAGTAAATACATTGCAGAGAGAGATAAATGAAAATAAGAAAGATATTTTTCAGCCAGCACAGAATTTTTTTCGGGAATGTGTATAGAATCACTAGTTCCAGTTTGGTTTATTTAAGTGGTTTTCAGTGTCACTGATTCTCTCAAAGCAGCCGTACAGAAAGAAAAACAGCAGAACAATGTGTTTAAGGGGGCCTGAGATGATTTCTGTCAGTAATTCAGGTCGAGTAGACATGGACATAACCTTCATTCGAATATTTTACATTTTGTCAACATTACACTATACATTTCACTAAACTTAACACGGAACACTAGACACTTTATTTTACACTTCACTGGATTTAACACTTTTCCTTTCTTTACATTGGTCTACTGGATTTTGTGCTTTATATTTTTACAACTTAACTTAATTTCTTTTACACCCTCCCCCATGTTAAATTCTAATCAATTGTATACAACGTTTCGTACTATGAAATGTCCCACTATGCACACACACTCTTTTAGCATTTGTCAGTGATAGGTTTATAGCTTCAGAACCCTAGAACCTTCAAATAGCTAAGATCAGGAAGACAATAAATTCTCCTTACTGTTATACACGTGGCAATACAGCAGCGACAAGCCATTGAAGTAATATCTACTATTATTATTATTACTACTATTCAGAATCTTTTTCTGTAAATTTCTCATTGATGGGACAAATAAAGGTGATTCTTCTCCTTCTTCTTCTTCTTAACCAATTTGCTCTAATGTGAAAATTAGCTTATGTGTGGGATCATTCACGTTTAGTTTGAAATATTAAAAAAAAAAAACAATTATTAGTATGCCAGATTATTAATATGCCAGAGCTCATTTAGAAAGTCAGTTTGGAGCTTTGAGTACAAAATCAGAATATAAATTAAAAAAAAATTCGAGTTGAAAAAAATCAATGTTAAAATAAAAAGACATTGATATCTCGACAAACACTGTTCAAGTTCTTTCTTCTTCTTTTTAATTCTGGTTAAATGCAGAGCAAAATTTTAATGCATCCGGTTTACATTCATCTTTATAGATGTGTTTCTTTAATAAATATTCTGATGGCATTTTCTGGCATTACAACACAACTGTTTCTATCTTAGTACTGTATATAGAAGTCTATTGTGTATGTGTGTTGTGTGTGTTTTAGGGTCTGTTCCCCCGGCAACCTCCATGTCACCCGTCGGGCGTTCAAGATGGCAGAACTACACCATGATTGTTGTGTCTGCTGTGATTCTTCTGCTCCTCATCATCACTTTCTCCGTCAGCTGTGAGGAGACTCAAAGCACCGTACAATTATTGAATTATGAATAATCTAAATAATTATTAACAATTATTATTATTAATTATAAATATATAAAAAAAAATGTATTAACGGCCTGACAATATGAAGCGCCAATATATACAAACTACAGATTCCATAATGCAGTGCTTTAGCAGACTTGTATTGTAAATATTATTATTATTATAGCTGTAGTTTATGCAAAGTTACAACATGTTACATGTAACTTACTTTACTATAATTAAACTTTACTTAATAAGTTTCACCATCCCTTAAAAACATTGTTTTTTGCTGCATGTTTCTAATTCTAACTCATATTTTACAAGTTTACTGAATAATTTTTTTTTGGAACATGTTATTTAAAAGTTAGTTTAATTTATTCTGGATTCATATTCCTATCTGTTTTTATTCATATTTATGTAAAAAAAAATTAGTAGCTGTATAAATGTTTGTAATCAGCGTGTTGTGTGCTTATCCAGATGTGAAGATAGACAGAAGGTTTTCAGCTACGGAGACGCACGTGAAGAATCTGAGTCAAACTCTTCTGAGCATCTTAACCCAAACACACAAGCTGGATGAACGTGGTATTTACACAAACACACACACAACTTCCTTCCAAGGTCTTGTGATGAGTCGTTTTACGCACAGCCGATGCACCGAAGGTCACGACGAGATTGAAGAGGAAGCACAAGAGACATTATCACTGACATTTGTCTGGTAGAAATAATAAATGATACAAGATAAATTATTTGGAAAAACACTGGTGAGTAGAAGAATACACTGGAAAAATACAAAAATGTAAGACATTTTTAAGNTGTGTGTGTGTGTGTGTGTGTGTGTGTTCAGAGACGGAGGGTCTGTGTTGTCCTGATGGCTGGTTCCTCTACTCCTCACACTGTTACTACTTCTCTGATGATGGAAAGTCGTGGGAAAGTGCAAGAGACGAGTGTGAAAACAAGCGATCAGTTCTACTCATCCTAAAAAGCCAAGAAGAGAAGGTGACAACACAACACAACACACACTTTGCGACTTTACGTTGGTTTGGGAAGAAAAGCGCTATATAAATAAACTTGAACTTGAACACTTTCAAACATGTATTATGGAAACGTTCCCTTTCAAACATGTATTATGGAAATGAACAATATGATACTACAATTCTGTACAATTATTTATTATTATTATTATGTTGTGGTTTTTATTTTGTTATGTATACATGTTTGAATAAACAAATAAATAAATAAACACCCCACGTGTGAAGACACAACAAATCTTTCCAAAATGTCTTGCTGTTTTGCCTTTTGTTTAAATCAACATGCAATACATAAACTCACACACACGCCATTTACATGTGTGTTTGTTCATCTAGGCGTTTGTGGTGACTAAGACGACGCCCTTGTTTTACTGGCTGGGTCTGTCCGACAGCCGCACTGGCCAGTGGGAATGGCTGGACGGGACGCCGTATGTGATGATGAAGAGGTTAGAAAAAATAAAATCTTTATAAAAAAAGTAAAAGAACAAATCTGCTCAAGACAGGAGTAAAAGTTAACAAAATCGTCAACCCTTCACAGTCAAAATGGCCTGGCTTTTATAGGCCAGTTTTCCCGCCTAAACTTGATTGGACCAACCCATATTATCTGAGCTGGAGGGGGAACAAGATGATCAAAGAAAGCTGTCAATGACCAAACATCCTTGTCATTGACATAACAGAAAGGGAAAATACACGTGAATCTAAACAAATCACAATAAACTTTGAAATATGCACAGAGAGTATGTGACGCAGCTTTGAGATATTCCTGAGGTGAAAAAAGGCAGCTCTACAAAAGTTGTGTACGTGACTTTCATAAAAGAGTTTGCTATCCGAAATGACACCTAAGCTTTTCACTTTTAGTGAGGAAGATTTATGCTTTGGTCAGGTGCATCAGTCTTTAAGTTTGAATCAACAAGTAATAACTCATTGTGTGTGTGTGTGTGTGTGTGTGTGTGTGTTCAGTGAGTGGATGCCCGGGCAGCCGGACGACTGGAGCTCTCATGGTTTGGGCGGTGGCGAGGACTGTGCCCATTTCCACCATGATGGCCGCTATAACGATGACCACTGCTCCCGCGGCTATCGCTACGTCTGTAAAACACCAGCGTCCGCAACCTTACAATAAACAACTCTCCTGAACAATCCAACTTAGTTTTTTTTTTCTGTCTGTCTGTCTGCAATTGGACAAAAGTAAACCACATTCCTTCGGTCAGCTTAATATTTCTTACACAAACACAAACCTGATCAGAGATTTTTATTTCGAGATTAAGAAACGTACAAATTGTTCAGCATGTACTTAATACCATTGCTATGATGCAACACTCTGCTGTGACTTTGTTTTTATGGAATCAAATTAGTGCCAGATATTACAATTGCTTTTTAATTTTCTGCTTGCAATCTTGCAAGTTTTCAATTGAAACTTTTTTTTTNGTCATTGTCATTCTGGTGCAGTGATGTGAAGATGTCGGTCCAGAACTCATCACTACAAACGGATAAATACTCAGACAATGAAGATGCTCCGATTCTGAATGCTTAAGCGCTCGCTAAACTCCTCCCCCAGTTCCTATTCAACTTCTGCCAATCACATTCTCACCAGCCAATCAGAGTAAGGCAGAAGTCTAAACGGAAAGAAACATCTGAACCAAAAAATAAAGTTTGGTTGAATGTGAATGGTGAATGTTTTTTGTTATTGTTAGTTTCCAACATTTCTAACATTACAAACTAACATTTTTGTTAGTTTCTTAGAAATGTACCTTTGATAATTTTGGCACTAATCTGATTGGTCTTATTGCTTTCTCGGGGCTCTCGTGGGAAGAGATGGCGTGATGGCGTTGCCGCTCTTCCTCAGATGTCCAGCAGGGGGCGGTGTCTGCGTCTGCTTGAGGAGCTGGGAGAGCCTGAGAGAGGCCGAGCGAGTCAGTGGAGGCTGTTTAGATGTGGTGGAGCTGCGAGTGAAGCCCGCTGTGGGTTTGACTATGGGGGCTGGTGGAGTGGCACGGAGTCGGGAACACATCTTCACCTCGGGAGCCACCTGCTTCTTCCTGGCAACACCTTGAACCTGGTTTTGTGGGCTGAGAGAAACCACTTTACTCAAACTCTTGGTCTCTGAGGAGACGGAGCTGCGCACAATGAGCTGGGAAACAGGCTTTGAGGAGCGTTTCGGAGTTAAAAGAGCGTTCGTTGTGGGTGGAGCTTTGTGAGAAGATTTCGGCCTCGGCAGAAGTTTGCCGCTGGTTTTTACCTTATGTTGAGCGATGGGCTGGTTATGGGCATCGTCTGTGACTGTGCTAGTATTACGGTCCGATTCTAATCCCAAAGTTCTCAAGTCAAAGTTGTCCTCATCTCTTGAGTCCTGCTTTGGTGTTTGAAGACCATCGTCCCTCGATGTTTGCTCAAGCTTTGTGATGCCCTTAATATCAGAGTTGGATTTCGTAATATCATCCAGAGCAGAAATGGCATCTTTGTGATCTTCAGAGTTTGTTGGTGCTGTCTTGTCTGAGATAGTGAGACCTTGTAAAAGATGGTGTGCACTGGGGTCAGAGTTCATGTCGTGGCCAGTCACGCTATGGCAGATTTTCCGTTGACGTGAGCGACGGACGCCACCGAACTGTAGCAGAGGACTCGCGTCCAGAAGCTCCACAAGTCCCTCTCTCACTAAAGCCGTCTTCATATCGGTTTCTCTAGTTGACCTTGAGCCACAGACTCCTCCTCCAGCCTCAAGCCCCGCCCGTGAGTGCTGCTTGACCTCCAGCTCTTTCAGTCTCTTGCCCCGAGACTCCTCCCACATCATTCGCTCCATGTTCTCCTGCGAGAAAGAAACTTTGAAGCAGTGGTGTAATGTACTTGAGTAAATGGAGTTTGTTACTTTACACAAGTTTGTTTTTGGATACTTTATACTTGAGTATCAACAATATAAGAAACGTTTACTTGACCACATTTGTATCTGTATCTTGTTATTTGTTTATCTGTATATTGTGTCTTGTTACCTCATTTGAATGGACACTTTCTGTTACTCGTTACATTGTGATTGTGCGCAACAAGTTGGCATCTTTTTATATCGCCCTCTGCAGGGTGAGGAAGGTACTGGATGCTATTTATGAACAAAATCGCCTGAATGTGAGTTAGCGACTTAATAACCAGGTGGTTAATTAGTGTGATGAAGTAAATAAAAAAATAAAACCTTATAAAGAAAGAGTTTCTTGTTTTTCATCTTGCGTTTTTTATCCTAAATTCAGTATGAGTAAAATACACAAGTGCCTTTAAAATTGGATACTTTACGACTATTACTCAAGTCGTGGAATTGGTGACTTGTAACTTGTATTGGAGTAATTATTACAAGTATGGTATCCATATTTTTACTCAAGTATGATTTTTAAGTTTACACCTCAGCTAGTTCGAGGACAGTTGAAATTCCTTGAGCTGGTTTCATTTGTGATTTACCTGAACGGCTCTTTTAAATTTACAGCAGAAGTTCTGGAAGACTTGGAAACAGTCGTCCAGCGTGAACAGTTCCTGATCCTCACAGAAGAACTGGATCAGAGTGTGACCTTCTCTCAACATCTCACTGGTGCTGGTCCTCAGATCCTCTAGAGCTTCTTTAGCTTTCTGAAGCAGACACAAACGCTGTCAGGAAACTAAATCCATTAACGCGGTGTAAATCCATTAATATGGATTTCTGCAATACCGTAGATACTGTTACACATTCATGAATTACATTTTTATACGCGTATATAAACACTTTAATACAGTATCACACATTTGTTTTGTTACAACTTTTAAAGACGGCACAGAGACATTGCTAATCGAACACAGAAAGGCTGTAACAGGCTGAATTAATAGATCACATGTCTGTGTAATAGAGCTACGATGTCTGTGTAATGTGCCTTTAAAAATGGCTTTACTAAGAAAGATACATAAAGACACAAAAACATTTTTTTTTTCAAAGTCGTTTGTAAACGTTGGTTTCACGCAACGTTAAATTCACAGGCTCACGAAGAGAAAGAGAGAAAGAAACCATGACCCGCGGGAAAATGTGGGAAAACCTTGGCTACTTTTATGTAAAAGATATGTATTAAAAATGGCAGATGCTTATCCAGGTAACCGCTGTGTCTAATTTCTTACTTTGAATAAATTAAGAATACAGATTTTGTGTACAAATAATGTAATTAAGGTCTACTAGTGTAATGTCAACCCCCACCAATACCATGATCTGAAATTTCACTCATACCACCCACTCCTGACGTCACATTTTCAATTCAAGTCGGAAAAAAAAATTCAACCTTTAGGAAAGAGCAAAACTGTGTGTGGAGATCTTCATCTGTGCTGAGGATCTGCTCCTGCTCCTGAACTCTTGTGCTCAGAGTGTTGAACTCTTCTTGAAGACTGTCAACACACACACTACACACACACACACACACACACACTGCTCATTCTCAGCACAAACTGTGATGGAGGATCTGGCTCTCAGGAGTAATGAATGGTTCTTCTCACCGAGCCGCCTGCTGTACATGTGAAAGCTTCTCTGGAAACATGAGCAGGTTTTTCTTCTGAGCTTCCTTTAATCCGACAAAAGCACGTCACCATCAGTCTCGTCGGTGCCTGAACTTTGCACAGAGATTCTGTTTGACCTCCATAAGACATTGACACTTACTAGAGCCACAAAGTGCAGCAGATTCATCCCAGGTTTATTAGCTTTAGTATCAGCCAGCGACAGCAGACAAGAAAGTCTGAAGCCCACAGCATTAGCAACGCTAGCAGATACTCCCTGAGAGAAAGAGATGGGGGGAGATAAAGGATGGAAAAAGAAAGAGGAAGAGAGAGAGTGAGACAAGGAGATGGGGAGAGGTAAAGGGAGAGAAAGAGGAGACAGAGAAAGAGAGGGGGAGAGATAATTAAGAAGAGAGCGAGAGAGATAGAGGGAAGAAAGATGGGGAGAGATAAATGGAGAGAAAGAGGAGAGAGAGAAAGAGAGGGAGAGAGATAATTAAGAAGAAAGAGAGATGGAGGGAAGAAGTGAAAAAGACAGTAGGAGGGAGGGAAAAGAGTAGCGAAAGAGAGAAAGAGAGTGGGGGGAGAGAGAGAGAGAGGGGGGAGAGAGAGAGAGAGAGAGAGAGAGAGAGAGAGAGAGAGAGAGTGAGAGATTGAGATTGGGGCAGAGATTGTAGATTATTATTATTGTAGTGAACTGAACACAGGAGTAAATAATTTGTGTTGTTCTGTAAAACACTCACAAAATTCATGAAGTTTCCAGCTTGAAGAACTAAATGAAGAACGTGATGCAGCTCCTCACAATTTAACAGCTCTGAGAAAACAGAGACATGTCTATAATAATTCATCACAAATGTGACAGACAGAACAGGGTGCAGAAGACAAAAAAAGAGAAAGATAAAGAAAGAAAGAGGGGGTGCAAGAGTGGGAGACAGACAGAAATAGACAGATAGAAAGTGATAAAGATAGAGAGAAAAATATACAGACAAACAAGTAGATACATTTAGATATGGAAAGAGAGAGCAATGAAAAAGGATTCCGAGACAGAATGAGAGAAAAGACTAAAAGACAGACAGAAAAAAGGAGAGAGACGGAGAGAAAAGACAGATAGGCAGAAAGAACAAAGGAGAGTAAGGTAGTGAGTGAGAGAGTTAGCGAGACGATAAAAAGAGACAGACAGACGGTCAGACACAGAGAGAGAGAGAAGTGTGGAGTGAGTGAGGGAGTCAGAGAGAGAGAGAGTGAGTGAGAGAGAGAGAGAAAGAGTGAGTGAGTGAGTTAGAAAGAAAGAAAGAAAGAAAGAGAGAAAGGGTCAGAGAGTGAGTGAGTGAATGAGTGAGAGAGAGCCAAAGAGAGATAGACAGAAAATGTGAGTGAAAGATAGGGAGTGAGTGAGTTAGAAAGAGAGAGGTAGAGAGTAAGGGTCAGAGAGAGAGTGAGTGAGTGAGTGAGTGAGAGCCAAAGAGAGATAGACAGATAGACAGAAAAAGTGAATGAATGACAGGGAGTGAGTGACTGAGTCAGAAAGAGAGCGGAAAAGAGAAAGGGTCAGAGAGAGAGAGTGAAAGAGAGAGAAGAACACACCTTTAACAGCAGAGAGAACAAGTGCCGTGTCTTGCTTCATTGAGGCATACAGAGAGAAGAACTCTTCCTTCAGCAGCAGAGCCTCCAGACGTTCCTCATACCTGCAACAGAAGAGCCACTCTCCATCACTCCATCACTCCATCACCCTGGAGCTGTGAGATCTCCTGTACCGCGGTAGAAGCACCAGCTGATGCATGAAGGCGTCGGCCGCCGGAAGATCCATCAGGCTTCCACTGAACATCTTCAGCTTCTTCACCTGTAAGAACACACACAACACACTCAACACACACATCGCCATGTTGCGTTCAGGAAAACGTTTCGTTCTCTGAGGGCAACCATGGAGAGAAGGAGGAGGAGCTTCTTCTCGCAGGCCGTACGGAGTCTGAACCATGATGTCCCAACACCTACTGCAGGAACTGTCACGCTGACCACTTTTCACTTGTACATAAATCAATTTACACTTCTTTAACGCACGGTGTATCACTGGTGATACACTAAGCTTATCATCAGTTTATCATCAGGGACATAAGTAATTTTTTGTTTTTTTTTTAAACGAAATGAAAACAAGAATACACTTGTAATACATAATTGGATCACCAGGCAGCAGCAATTGCCGCACACAGTGACCACTAGAGGAGTGACCACTAAAAAATAATTGTATTTAATTTTTTTTCAGATTTTAATAAAAAACTTTTTCTGGAATTCTACAGTAAAATATACACTCAAATGTCTATAGAAGAATTGTGTTAAGCTTGGCTGTGGTGTGGTAAATTTTTGTGAATTTTGGAAATTTTAACCCCAGCAATACTTTACTGCTGACATGAGACTTTTTGGTCACCTTGTCCACTTTACTACCCCCCCTACAGTTTTTGTATATTTGTATCCTTATCATATCATATCTGCAATGTATTTTATGGCACTGCATATTGTATTGTATTTTGTTTTGTATTGTATTGTATCTTTTTTTTTTTTTACCTTCTACTGCTCAATGGTTGCACCACTTCACCCCTTTCCCCCTGTTGGGTCTAAAATCCTTTAAAAACCGTTTATTCGAAAACGACTACTCTATTAAGAAATAAAACACATTGGATTAAAAATAATGGATTGAAGTTCATTTCAAAATCACAGAGGAGTGACACAGACTGAGACCAAGCTCCGCAACTGTTTCCTTCAGATCTCCCGAGCTTCTGTCTCTGTTCTGTTCTGTGCTCCTTAGTTTATAATCTTTATTCAGAAGAGAAAAGATCGTAAATGTAACAACGGTTACGCCCAAACCAGGAAATGTATAGGAATCAGTTGCAGATGAGGAAAGCATCATTATGTATAGTCGAGAGCGTGAAGAAGAGTCTCAGAATGCCATATCAGGACATGGTATAGTTAGGAGCAAAGAGACAGTTACGGGAAGTTTGTGAGACATTTGCTTACTTGAAAGATTTAGTACTGGACAAATCTGATTTGAGCAATAAGCACACACACATTTAGAAAACGTCAACTTTTTTCATCTGCGATTCAAGCTTACTTAATATTAACAGTTTAGGGCATTTTAAAGCTCATTTTCTTTATCAACCCCCATGTTTAAATGCTGGAGAAGATTTAAACATCTCACCTCTTCTCTCCCCGGCAGGAGACTCAGCAGCTTCCTGAGGAACTCCGCAGGGAACACGCCAGACCTTCCGTGAAGAACGGCATCCAGGACACACTCGCTGGAGCTAAACAGGAGCAGTGTCCATCATGGCTGACACGATATGGCTTAGCGAGGACTCACTGTTTATAGTGCTTGAGGAAGATGAAGATGTTCATGCATCTCCTGGAGTCCAGGATGGAGATCTAGAGTGAATGCACAAACGCTTTAGTGCTCCAAATATGATAAAGTGAAGCTGTGCGAGGGTCAGATGTTTATTCGGACATTTTTTTATCACCGCAAATTTTGCCGTTACGTTATAATACACACTGTTTTAAAACTATTTACATCCTAACTAGAACTGGAAATTTGAATCATTGTGAATCAGATTCAAACTGATTCATGACACAACTTTCAAACTTTTCGCAAAGATGGCCATATTTGGTAATGAATTAGTAATTGGTAGAAAGTAAACGTTTAAACCAATTTAAACCAATAACCTTAAATTAAAATAAATAATTTTGTCATGATTATTGTTCTGAAAATGGCACGGTTTGGCATTTTAAATTTTTGAAGTCAAGCTGCATTGACATTTTAAGGCAGAAAAGTTCAAACATGTGCCATGGGTGAAATGTAAAAAGGCAATTTTACACAACATATTATAGATTTTTGGAGAGAGGCTGTGGACCAGTGAAAATATGAAGATGGGCCGCAATTGGCCCCTGGGCCGGAGTTTGGACATGCCTGCTGTAGTGTCTTTAGAAGTCAAATCTCCAATCTTCTCACCTGCTGGCGGAGCAGCTGAGTAGAAGCTCCTTTTGGATCCGTCTTTCTTCGGGTTATTGAGGTTGGATGTGCGTCTTTTTCTCCAAACAGCTCCTCGAGGGCTGTTAGGTCAATGTGGAAGGCTGCATCTGTTCGGTTCCGGGTCCATACATTAGGCCCAGCCTGGTCTTTGAGACAATCTTCTGGGATGGGTTTCCAGAAGAAACTTCGCATCCTGCTCCTCTTCTCTTCACAGCTTTCTGCTGGAAGGGGCGGAGGGAGAGGAGGAGCTGGAGGCGGAGGCCTGCCAGGGGCGTGTCCAGGTGACTTGACGTCATTATGTGTTTCGTCCAGATGGTTCCGCTCATCATTGGATGGAAATGTTCTGCTCATCACAGCAGGTACTAACTCAGACGATGGAGATCAGTCTGGACATCACAAAAAAAA
>SOMO01000445.1:87648-97736 GCA_028128575.1 Paedocypris carbunculus
AAAAAAAAAACAGACTTTAGAAATCAGAATTCATCTCTGTTCAAAATATTAAAATAAAAGATTATTAAATGAACCTAACCATCAACAAAATTGAAAGCAAATGTAATCCCATGTGCGCACACACACACACACACACACACACACACACACACACATTCAATAAATAAATGATTCAAATGTTTGTTTCAACAAATGTGTGTGTGCGTGTACATGTGTGTATGTGTGTGAGTGTGTGTGTAAGTCTGATAAGTTTTTCACCGTCACACCCATCATCAGTCAGCAAACTGCCATTTTACACAAGACTCTCTAATACACAAAATGCTAAATAGTATTTCATAGCAACAAAAATGTCCCACAAGTCAAATGTATTTGTTACGACAAGCGGTTATGCAAAATATCTGTTTAAAAATGTGTGTTTTTACAGTAGTAAACACTAACCCTTTAGCTGTAAAGAGCCACACCATCTCCAGACACTGCACCAGTTCCTCGTCGGAGCAGAAGTGTGGAACACTGACGACCTTGAGAGCAGCGTGAAGATAGTCAAGGATTCTGTTAGTGTAGACGACGCTCTCAGTCTAGACTAGTCTAGTGAATTCACATGTCTGAATCTCGAAATGTGCTAGGTTGAATATTCCATTTTTTAACTGTGGTGTAACATACTTGTAAAAATAGACTTTGTTACGTAAGTACTTTTTGGCTACTTTGTACTTGCACTGAGTTTCATAAGTATAAGCTATAAATATATAAATATAAAAAACTCTCTACTACGACGACATTTGTGAATGTTAATTTCTTGAGCGGACGGGTGATATTTCCATCTGCAGGATGCTGGATGAATGTAAAAGTAAATTAGATTTGAGTTTGACTTTTTTTTTTGTTTTTATTTTATCAGTTTTGTTCTGCTATTATGAAACATTGAAATATAAGTTTCATTTATGTATATGGAAATAAAACCTCATAAAGAGTTTCTAGTCTTTCACATTTCTTGGTGTTTTTGAGCCTAAATTCAGTACGAGTAAAATATTTTTATATAATCTCAAGTCTTTTTGGAATTGATGACTTGTAACTTGTTAATGGAGTAATTTTCACACTAAGTTATTTGTACTTTTAGGGTTTCAGCTACTCTTTACACCNTAATTAGTCCTTAGACAACTTTAGTAAACATTTCGAATATATAGCACCTATATTTTCGTTGACTAAATCCATACTGATATTTAGTCGACTTAAATCGATGGACACCAATGGACTCTTTTTACCACACATTTCTGAACTCATAGAAAGAATCAACATTTTTCTTTTTAAAGACTTTTCCACATAGCGTCTTGCTTTGGTCTGGGACTAAGAATATAAATAAACTATATAAATAAACTTGAACTTAAATTAGACTAAAACTAAAAAAATTAAGATGATTAATTTGGGACCAAAACAAAACTGAGTTTTAGTTCAAGTTCAAGTTCAAGTTCATTTGTATAGCGCTTTTCTTAGTCCGAGACTAACGCAAAGATGCTAAACGGTTCGAACAACGTCGACACCGTCAAAAGACTGACTAAAACTAAATTAAAAATCTTTGTCAAAATGAACGCTGTTTACCACACATTCGGAACTGTCTTGTGGTAATCTAACCACACAACCACAAGTCACCTGGACTGCAGGAGAGGGAACTATGTGAAAATGCTGTTTGTGGACTACAGTTCAGAATTTAACACCATAGTTCCCTCCACACTCTCCTCAAACTGGAAGTCCTGGGCCTCAGCCCAGCACTGCGCCTGTGGATCTCTGACTTCCTGACCAACAGACCACAAGCTGTGGGGATGGGTAAACACACCTCATCCTCCCTCACGTTGTCCCTGTTCGGTACATATACATTCAGGGTTTGTACAATGAAGGAACATTAAGATTTTTTTTTTTTGGTCTAGAATGAGTGTTGAGAACATTAATTTCCCATTCCAACTACACAGTTCTGAATTTCGAAGTATTTATATCGCTATAGAACCATACCCCGAATTGATTGGTTCAAAACTTCACTCAAGTTACATGTGATATCCAACATGATTAAACAGCAAATTTGAGAAAACAGCAAAAAAGAGAAAACTTTATGAACGAAAGCAAATCTTTAGCAAGGGCTTTTAGGAGCATATATATGCCTGTGAGTTTACGTTACACGCTGATGTTGGTTTGTTCTGTTGGTTTTCCGCGTTTTGTATTATGTAAATTAGCCGCGATGTGAAGGTTAGTTTCACTTAGGCCAGTGATGCTAGAGGAGCTTTTTATTTATATATTTTGAATGTATCTTCATTTGTACATTTGTAAAAGCATTTATTCATTTTGTGTTATACGTTTTGTATTACAGTTTCACAGTGTTTTTCAAGAGACAGACGAGAGTCACAAAGCAGTGTCTTCCTTGAAACTGTTCGCTAACTGCCGAACTAAACTCGAACGTATAGGGATTGCACAATAAGGCCCATTAAGTGAAGTTATTAAAGTCATTGCAGAATTTTAAAAAATTGCAAAATCTTGAAGAGACTGATTGTTAGCATTTTTCTAAAGCTGAACGTCTATTTGAAACTGCGATTGAATTGAAGTTTTATTTCTTTCACAGGTGATAAGCGTAGAAGGAAAGTCTACGCTGGAGTTATCTCAGAGGCTCTGTGAGAGCATGATTACTGGACCTGATGGCGTGATAGATTACAGTAGATGCNTCACAAATACATCTAAAATAAATACCTAATTTATTAAATGACAGTATATAAAGTACTTTTAGTGTCATATTTGTTTTGTTTTTTTTTTTTCATTTTTTCCTCAAGCAGATGTGTGGTCTTCAGGCCTTGTTCAATGCTCAGCTTCTGGAACAGCTGGATTGTGAGGTGAGGATGACAAGCCAACTACAGCTGGAGCTGCATAAGGCGGAGGGTCAGAAATGTTCTCTTTTCAAACATTGTTTTACTCCTTTTCTAACATTTCCTAACAACTAAATACACAGCACCAAGAATGCGTGCCCAACTCGCCCTCCTCAGCGACCTAAATCAGCGGTGAGTCAGAAATTAATTCACACTTCCAAATTCGAATGAGATGTTTCTTTGCTAGTAAAGAAGGAAATATTCACGAGCAGAGCACTTGTTGATTCGGGTGCAGCGGGTAACTTTATTGATGAGAAGTTTGCAGCGAATAACAATGTCCCTCTCGTTAGATTTATAAATCTAATAAAATGGTCTGATTTTTGTCTACGTCATTGTATTAACATTGTATCATGTGTATAGATTTACCTTCAGACTATCAGGACCTCAACGAGGCCTTTAGCGAAACAAAGGCTACAGCACTTCCTCCTCATCGGACTTTTGATTGCGCCATTGAACTAATTCCAGACGCAAAGATTCCCAAAGGCCGCATTTTTCCCTTAACACAGCCAGAATCAGAAGCCATGAATAAATATATAAAGGAGGAATTAGCAAAGGGCTTCATTCGACTCTCCACGTCCCCAGGTTTTTTTTTGTGAGTAAGAAGGATGGCAGTTTACATCCGTGTATTGATTACAGGGGCCTTAACAAGGTTACGGTGAAATATCCCTCTCCTCTTGCCCTTGTATCAGCTGCCCTAGAACAGTTACGAGAGGCAAAGTACTTCACAAAATTAGATCTTCGCAATGCATACATTTTAATTAGAATCAGAGAAGGTGATGAATGGAAAACTGCTTTTTCCACCTCTTCGGGCCACTTTGAGTACCTGGTCAAGCCCCTCAGTTTTCCAGGCCTTTATTAATGAAGTCTTTCTTGAGATGCTCAACAGATATGTAATTATATATATGGATGACATTCTTATATATTCCAGAAACCCGGAGGAACACACAAGACGGTACGTGCCGTGCTTCAACGTCTAATTGATCATCAGCTGTATGCAAAGTTGGAAAAATGCGAGTTCCACAAGGCCAGAATAACATTTTTAGGATATGTTATTGGCCAAGGAGTGACAATGGACGATAGGAAGGTCAAGGCAGATTTATACGCAATTTCAGCTTGGTGGCTGCTCCACTCACAACTCTCACAAAGAGAAAGGACAGTACATTTTCCTGGAATACTTCTGCTCAAGAGGCTTTNGCTGTGGGTTTGACTATGGGGGCTGGTGGAGTGGCACGGAGTCGGGAACACATCTTCACCTCGGGAGCCACCTGCTTCTTCTTGGCAACACCTTGAACCTGGTTTTGTGGGCCAGACAGGCTGAGAGAAACCACTTTACTCAAACTCTTGGTCTCTGAGGAGACGGAGCTGCGCACAATGAGCTGGGAAACAGGCTTTGAGGAGCGTTTCGGAGTTAAAAGAGCGTTCGTTGTGGGTGGAGCTTTGTGAGAAGATTTCGGCCTCGGCAGAAGTTTGCCGCTGGTTTTTACCTTATGTTGAGCGATGGGCTGGTTATGGGCATCGTCTGTGACTGTGCTAGTATTACAGTCCGATTCTAATCCCAAAGTTCTCAAGTCAAAGTTGTCCTCATCTCTTGAGTCCTGCTTTGGTGTTTGAAGACCATCGTCCCTCGATGTTTGCTCAAGCTTTGTGATGCCCTTAATATCAGAGTTGGATTTCGTAATATCATCCAGANTTAAGAACGCACACGTGTCTGAAAGAAATGAAAAGTCTGTAATAAACATCTGGAGTGATATTTGTGACCAGCTCGGGGTCACAGGGGTCGTCTGTGGTTTAGTCACAGCCTCACAAATAGATCTTTATAGCCGCGGTGTTATTGTCATTAAACGACGCAGCGTCTGGTCTGACCGCCCCCGCAGGCTCGGCCTCTTCTGATTGGTTGAAGACGTCTGAACTATTGTTTAAATGCTCATCCTCAGCCTTAATTGTATTTAATATTCCGGACTGCGAGAAAAGGAATTCATCTTTAACAACTCTTCGCACTGACGACAGGGTAAGACTGAGTAAATCCGCCTGTTTACCCGAGGTGTTACCTGAAGTGTGTGTTATTTACTCTTTGTTTAAGGATGAAGATCACTTTGCTGGTTTTGTGTCTTTTGGCCTTTGGTCACACTCTTCCAGTAAGTGTTGTAATTATACACACACTCTTTCACTCACTGTTATTTTTGATAATGTATGTATTATGTAATATACTGCATTGTTTTTCTTTAATATTTGTTTTATTGCTTTTTTATTTTCAATTAAAAATATATATACAGTACGCGTATATGCATAAACCCAAATTTATAATTACAATTTTTTGGCAATTCTTTATTTCATTTTAAATATTTTTCACAATTTGAAGTATTATTATTATTATTATTATTACTACAGATTTTCTAGAATTGTTTTATACAATACTTGAAAGAATTTGCAAAAATCATTTACAATTGTTTGTAAAGTATGCAACGATTTCTTTATTTAAACAGATAATCCACTCAGTCAGTCAAACACAAACACACACACACACACCATGGACATAAAAAGCGTTGAAATATCATGTTTGTATACGGTTATGAGATTAAAAAATATTTGAATAGCAGTTACTCTTATTTGATACAGTGCATCAATGTATTGACGGATGTTTTATGCAGTTTGTTCTTTTTTCATATTTAGCACAAAAGAATAGCAAGATCGGAAAGTTCAGAGGAAGATGACGAGGTATAGAACTATTTCTCTTCTCTATGCTGTACTTTCTCCATATAACAACGCCTTTTTATTTATTTTTTTTTTTTTTTTACTTTTAGAGTGACTCCGAAGATATAAGTGATGAAGAAGAAACAGAAATTGGAGAAGTGGAAGATGAGAATCTAGAAGACAATGAGGATGTGGATAATGCTGAATATGAAGAAAATGGAGGATTTGATGAAGGGAGAGAAGAGAACGGAAAGGATGGAGAGAATGGGATGAAAGATAGCGAGAATGAACAAGAAAAGAATGAAGAAGAGGAGATGCAGAATGAGACGGGAGGAGGAAGTGAAGATGAGGACGAGTCAGATGAAAAAGAGGTGAATGAGGAAGATGACGACGATGAAGAAGACGATGATGACGAGGATAAAGAAAAAGATGTGAAAAAGGAGTATGATGATAAAGAAAAAGAGGGGCAAGAAGTTGATGATGATGATGATGATGATGATGATGATGGAGATGACAATGAGGTAGAGAGTGATGAAAAGCAAGAACAACCTAATGAAGATCGTGGCGACAGCGATGAAGAAGAGACAGATGTAGAGGAAAATGACACAGATGATAAAAAAGAAGACAGAGAAGACGACACAAAAGACAGAGACAAAAAAGACACAGATGAGGATGAAGATAAAAAAGACACTGATGATGANATGATGATGATGATGATGGAGATGACAATGAGGTAGAGAGTGATGAAAAGCAAGAACAACCTAATGAAGATCGTGGCGACAGCGATGAAGAAGAGACAGATGTAGAGGAAAATGACACAGATGATAAAAAAGAAGACAGAGAAGACGACACAAAAGACAGAGACAAAAAAGACACAGATGAGGATGAAGATAAAAAAGACACTGATGATGACGATGGTGACAAAAAAGACACAGATGATGATGATGATGATGATGAAAAAGACACTGATGACGATGGTGACAAAAAAGACACAGATTATGATGATGAAAAAGACACTGATGACGNGATGGCTATGCGATTCCGATTAAATCAAGTACATTGAAGCATATAAAAAGAGGATTTATTAAGATGCACAAGACACAAGCGCTTTGGTATCGTACAACTAAACTACACACATTCATAGCAGATGCTGCTGTTTGATTGAAACGACAGTATGACTGTCATAATTATGAGAGTCACTGCCCTCCATAATTACTGCTCATATTAAGAAGTCTCGTTATTTTCGTGAGTTTCTAACACTCAGGAATAGAAAAGAATCTCTTCTCAATCAGAACGACAAATTACCTAGAAATTAACAAGATTGTCAGTGAAATAACCCGACTGAACACTGAAGTACAGATGCCATTCATCAGTCCGCAAAATACTCTTAATCACGTGGGCGAATATTGTAGATCCTAAAATTAACTTGACCAATTATAAATTGGTCTCCTCTGATTGGCTGGTGAGAATGTGATTCGCAGTTGCTTGACCAGGAAGTGTGGNTTATAAATTGGTCTCCTCTGATTGGCTAGTGAGAATGTGATTCGCAGTTGCTTGACCAGGAAGTGTGGGAGGAGTTTAGCAAATGTACACCTTGACATTCACTGCTTTTTTAAATATTAGTACGTAAAATGTGATTTAAGTGTTATTTTTGCACAATATTGCTAAATTATTGTGGTTACTTCCCTAACCCTAATAGTACACACNTCGCAGTTGCTTGACCAGGAAGTGTGGGAGGAGTTTAGCGAATGTACACCTTGACATTCACTGCTTTTTTTTAATATTAGTACGTAAAATGTGATTTAAGTGTTATTTTTGCACAATATTGCTAAATTATTGTGGTTACTTCCCTAACCCTAATAGTACACACTTTTAGTTGTTTCTCCACATCAAAATACCGTCTATGTGCAGTGATCGTGATAGGCGCCTTACAAGTAAAATGTATTTGGATAATGAAAATGTCGATAAAATGTTCCGTTTGTTTNATATTAGTACGTAAAATGTGATTTAAGTGTTATTTTTGCACAATATTGCTAAATTATTGTGGTTACTTCCCTAACCCTAATAGTACACACTTTTAGTTGTTTCTCCACATCAAAATACCGTCTATGTGCAGTGATCGTGATAGGCGCCTTACAAGTAAAATGTATTTGGATAATGAAAATGTCGATAAAATGTTCCGTTTGTTTGTTTTTAAAAACGTATAATTCCGTGCTATCTGTAGACCAATTGCTTCACTTACTTTTTGTAAGTCGCTTCGGATAAAAGCCAAATGACTGTAAAGTAAAGTAACTAGAATTTAAGCCGAGACCCTGTATAAATAACGTCTAAATAACGTCGTCGTTGTCTTTCTGGTGCAGTGATGATGATGATGGTGTCGGTCCAGAAAAACGCATCACTACAAACGTTTAAATACTCCGACGATGAAGGTATTCCGATTATGAGCGCTCGCTAAACGCTGCACATTCTCACCAGCCAATCAGAGAAGAGCCGCGCCCACGTGAAGCTTGGGTCAAAAATCCAAACACAGAAAAAAAAAGCGAACGAAAAACCTGAAGGGAAAAAAAAAACCAAACGTAAATGTGAAGCAACACAGGCATCTGATGTTCGCTATAACGGGATTGGACTGTGAATTCTCTGACTAGCCGAAGATCGAAGCTTGATTCGCAGATCTAGAAAGTGTTGTCGATGTTCCAGACGTCGCCGCTCAGCGCATTAGCAGCGCCCTGCAGCGTCCACGTGAAGAGGGCCAGCTGGCGACGGAACAGGGCCTCGTTAAAGCGCTGGGGGTCAGAGGTCAGCAGGGTCAGGTGACCAGACAGAGCGGTCAGCGTGTGATCGCCGCGGCCGTGAAACACGTGACGGAACGGCGTCTCCACCACTGAAACATACTGGGACAGGAAGTAGTACTCCACCTGCACACAACAGATACGCAAAGTCGATGATTGGCAGGAAGTTGCGTTGGTGCCGCAATTCGCAAAAACACACATATTTAGGCAAGTTCAGTAAATGTTAATAAAGTGTTCCTAAAATCACCGAACAGAAATTACGATGGCAAGAAAAAAGTAAAGACGCTTCTAATTTCTTCGACTTTCTCTGTTTGCTTAGCAATTCTTCTCTCGTATTTTAGAAGTTTGCCAACTACGTTCTTTTTTGATCCGGAAAATTCACACTTGGTAAAAAAAAATAATATGCAACAAAGGCGACATTCTAAAAACGCCACTTTATACGCCACTACATTTTATATTCTGCATTTTGCGCAGTACACAGCTAGTAGCAATTTTTTGTTACAATTAAAAAATATATTTTGGCAAACTTTTTCTTATTGAATCGTTTCATGATGCTTCACTCACTATTGTGAAAATTTTGTGAGGGATGGAATAAATGTAAGAACCTGTGGATTATCTCAATAAAGTCAGGATTAGTATAACTAGTTTATTTTATTTACATATGTTGGCATTTGCTGTTACAAAATTACAAAACTAATACAACAACTTTTTGTTTGCATTAAAAAAAAACGAAAGTATTAAGAATCTTAAACAGATTTTAATAAATTCAACTGGTTTACCACCAATTAAAAACCACTGACCAATATCTAGAGAAGTGACATGCTCTTCCAATAAAAAAAAAAAAAACTCATTACAAAGTTACATTATGGAATGCAAAATAAGTACCGTATTTACGTGAATATAAGCACAATATTTCCACTTTTTGAACCTCAAATATGCATGTAAATAATCATCCTTTTTTCACATTTTAAGTCAGGAGCAATTACTATGAAAGGAAATACGCCCAGAGTCCACTATAAATAAATGTTTATAAAATGTCCAAATATGGACAATAGCAAGTGGAATCATAGCACCCCCTTCTGGTTTACTATTGAAATAATATTTATCTTTATAGATTAAAAAAAAATCTCAATCTTGCAAGGCAAGTATTTAGTTAGGTTTGATTAAAGAAGAATTGCTAAGAGAAGTATTTGGAGAAGAGAATCTGTAAACTCTAAATCAATTTAAAGAGAGAAAGCTAAAAAAAAGTATCTGCAGACGTTTAATAAAGTGCAAAAAACACGGACAAAAGTCAGATTCCAAAAAAGACTAGCAAAAATCAGTATTCATAAGAATTAGGAAATGGTGACATCTAGTGGCCGGCCAGGTCCATAACCCTGACGTCTTAATAGATGTTTCGACCATCCTAAAAAGAGACGTAGTTTTGGTTCAGGTCAGAAGAGTAGAAGCAGCAGGAGCCTCTGAATTGAAGGTAAAGCTATTAGATGGTGTTTTCGGGACGTTTACCCTCATGATGCGAGTGTTGTAGAGTCTGGCCAGACGTTCATCCTGCACGTCACTGTTCATGATGGTCTCCAGAAGCTTCCGCGCCGCTCGGCTATAATCCCCCCGGGCGCTGGAGACCCACTTCGCCGACAAGCCACGCGACTGCCACACAAACACACGGGTTGTTGCTTTCCAGAAAAGTCAGGCGACTCAAATACAAACAAAT
>SOMO01000448.1:79981-90151 GCA_028128575.1 Paedocypris carbunculus
CACACATGCATGCACGCGCACAATCTGGATGATGAATTCGTGCCAAGTGATGACATCACTAGATGTGTCTTAAACAAACATTCATCTGCTTATTTTTCAAACTCGCAACAATCTGCAAAAGTTATGATGGGTTCCGCGAAGCGACTTTCATTCTGTCGTTATGTTTATCTCCCCTCTACGACCCTGACGCCGCAGATCTGGGCTCTGCTCGCCGTCCTGCCCTCACATCAGCCCGCTGGATCCAGATGTGCGGTTTCTGCATGGATTCCACGCCGTAATTACTCCTCACGAGCCCCAGCGCCGCTCTTCCTTCCCAGTCATTACCCACAAACCCCTGCGCCCCGGCCAGGTGACACGCAGATGGGCCGCCGCGTGCCAGGCCTCGTCACTCGCCAACCCGCTAAACACACACACACTTGAGGGACTTGGGCCGCGACGCTCGTCCAGAACATCTGCTGTGGCACATGGAAGTCGCAGTCAAACTTCGGACACGCGCCTTTATTAGACAATCGAATCAAATGATCTGATTTAATCGAATAATCTAATTATAAATATGTAAATGTATTATTGTTATATACAAAATATTAATTTCACATTATGGGTGATGTTCTGTGTTATAAATGTTAATCACTATGAACGTAATGAATGCTATGAAACATTATAGACGTTATATAATCATAATATACAATGTATGTATGTGTGTATATATGAACAAACACGAACACAAATAAATATATATTCACACACACACACACACACACACACACACACACACACACACACACACGTATAATGAATCCTATTCTTGGTGTCTGTGTAGCTCTTTCACACATTATGGCCTCACATCAAACAGGACGGCCGTGCACACCAGCACCGTGACGGGTCAGCAGAAGCGAATCGATGTCGGCCTGGAATCCCTCATCACAGAACCTTCTCGCTTTCAAGCTGCTGGGCGGATAGACGAGACGCGGAGACGCCGGGCCTGACACCGTAACGCTCTCTCGCCGCCGTGATTGCGCCCAACGCACGCGAGATTGGAAATTCATGAACTGCTTTTATCACGTTGCATGGTGGGTAAAAATCAATGCATTAGCTGCGAGAGGTGGAGAACATTCACGCGCTCTGACCTTCTCGTCTACCGCCGCTCGCCACCTTAAAGATCAGTCGATTACTGGCCGAAATTACACGCGAGAGGGTCTGTGGAGGGAACTGACTTCTCTTGCCTGGAGAACGTGTAGAGATTCATGTTTAGGTCTGGACTGAGAACAGCAGACGTCGTAGAGTCGTAGAGAGGCGCAACACACTGTAGATGCCGCAATGGAAACTCACGATCGGGTTCAGGTTCTCATCCATCTTAAAGGACCTTTCAATTCATTTGATGGGAGAAGGTATTTAGAACTTATTCCCCACTAATGGAATCTATTTTAACTCTTCGGTGTTTATCTACTATTTTATCTACAGACAGCTCGGGTGAACTTGCTCTAGAAAAATACAATGGTTCTTTTTTGCATTCACAGTAGGAATAAAACATCTGTATCCATCCATTTACAACCGCGTAGTCCATTTATGGGTCCTGAGGAGCTGGAGCCAATCACAGCAACTCACGTGTCTGAGGCGTGACACACCCTCTGGATTGCTGGCCAACCAATCACAGAGCGGGACACACATTCACTCATATAAGATAATATAAGATATTCCACTATGGTACATTGTGAGACACCTGGCCATTTCAAGACCAGGGACAGTGATCACAGCCACAGGTGTGAGCGCTCAGCGCCATAACGAGGCAGCACAGGTGCTGCTGGCTTCAAGCAATCAGCCCTCTTTAAAAGGAGAGAAATCGGGCCAGAAAGATAGTGGAATTCCTGACGGTCAAGATGCAAGAAGCCATCCGTTTAAAGACCTGTGAGTAGCATCTCACCCTGACTGACTTTTCTTTCGGCTTCCTCTAAAGTTTTCGGTCACTTCTGGACCAATCAGGAGACAGATGGCTTTGTTTGAGAATCACCATCATGCAGAAGGTTTTATAGAGTTAAGAGTTCCAGCGGAGGCCAACACCAGAGAACCAATTCTCCATAATTCATTTTTTATTTCTAAGAGAAAATGATTTTTTGGTTTTCCGAGCCATTGTCGCCTATTTTCAACCTCTCTATTTATTATTTATATGTCGTGCTCTGTGTTCTGCTCTGTGTAGCACCAGAGTCCAGAAGAAACCATTTCTGTGTGTTGCTCTGCACTATGTGCTTAAAAAGACAATAAAGCTTTAGAGTATTTTTCAGACCATGGTCACATACATTGTCGATGATAGATTAATAATAATATTTGATTATTTAATACTTTTTAAGGTCTTTCGAGAACCATAAACTCCTCAAGGTCACCTCAAGGTCAACCTGCTGACTCAATCTAACGAAAAGGTTGCAGGTTCGAATTCATTGAGCAAGACACTGACACAATCTAGTTCCGGCTTGACGCTGCCCACAGCTCCAGGTGTGTGTGTGAGTGTGTGTGTGTTCACTTTACTGCATGTAAACACTTCTGTGCTTGGACGGCCAAACATAGAGAACAGTAAATGTCTAAAATGTGGGACTAATAAGGGCTTAATACTTTTGTACAGCAGCTTTGAGTCGGCGGCTGTGAAAAGCGCTTTATAAATAAACGAAACTGGAGGCTTGTGTGTGTGCAGGGGTTGATGGGATTATTCGGCTCCGGGCCGCTGCTCTGTCACCGGCTCCTCTGGACCCGCTTTTGAATAGATTGAATTAAGATATGAAACGTGAAGCAGTGGAGAAAGAGAAAAAAGTGATGTTGTCTTGTGTTTATTCAGCTTCCGTTTCGATCATTCAGTCATTTGAAACCAAGCTGGGCAGGTGTGCGTGGACGGACGGACCCTCGTTTTGCCCTTCAAAGACTAAAAAGTAAAAAATAAAACTAGATTTTACCTTTACAAAGACGAAAAAGGGTATAAAGCAAGAATTTTAACATTGTTTTATTAAAGAACACCCTCCACACGCACATACTGTATATGAAAATATTTCTACATGTATCTTACATTTAAAAAATATATTTTAAATATAATTTTAATTTTATTTTATTATTTTTATTATTCATATACATAATGCACACATAATTTTGGCATAATTAGCTACTTTATTACATACACTACTGCACTATGGTATAAAACAGTGTAGAAACAACAAAGAGATTATTAAAGTTAATTTGTATTCTGTTTTATTATTAATATATAAGCACACTAATATACTATATTCTTGTTTGCCATTTTTCTACATATAGCTTTGGTAGTAATAAACGTTTAAAAAAAAAAAACCAAAAATATTAAATAGTATGTTTTACTTCATCAGAAGGCACAAAAGATGAAACGATTGATTCATTGTACAAGATATACAACATTGATGTACATTATGTAATAGTGATTAGATTTAATATATCATATATTAATATATTAGTGCACGTAGTGTATGTCGCAGTCAATATACAGTAATCAACAACAAGCAAAAGTCTCATATCGATCAATACAATTGACACTGTTGTGGCGCACATTATAATTACGTCAAACGCAGCTAAAGATTAACGGCACGTAACAACATTTAGCGTCTGTGTTTCAGGGCGGTAAGAGGCCGAGGCTCCGCGTGGCATTTGAGCGGCGGCCGGCGTATTTACCGCCAGGCCAGATTGACTTTTCCCAGAAATCAATATGTGCATTTGGCGAGCTGAAATATCTGCCACGCTGGACTGAACCTGCATGGTAATGGCTTCTCTGTAACGCTCCGATAACAAAACATTCACTTCTCTCTGTTTCACCTCCAAACTCTCCCAATCAATCCTGCTGTCGCTCACGCTCGCTCTCCTCCTCCTCGTCCTTCCGCTCAAAACCAGCGGTGTTAATATTTAATGTCCCAGCAATTGGAGACAATTACGTTCCCTGACTGGGCCATTCATTTCCCAGTCAGAGCTGAAGTTGATTTAGATGGTGTCAGAGTGTTAATGATCCACACTAGATCCTCACTAACCAGATCTTTAACATCTCACAAGCTTCTCCACACAACAATAGTGAGAATTCCAAGGTTTATATCCAAACGGATTCCGTTAGCTGGCTGCTGCCAAAACTGCATGAGCGCGTTCCCTGACTCCTCGCTTTCACATCGTGCTAATTAGCTTTGCCAAGCGTGCTAGCTAGCACGGTAACTAGCGAGTCGTTGAGCACATATATTCATCCATGACCACGCCTTTTATTTATATATAATGCCAGTCTCTGAGGAACATTTCTATAGATAGGAGAAACTAGCTTCTACAACAGTTCCATAGTGTTGCTATTTTCATGGCCACACCCATTTGTCGAAGCCACACCCATCATTTCTGGCTGCAGCTTCAGCTATTACTGTAGATTACATTCGGTGTTTTTGCTGTACATTTTGCAATCTGGAATTTCGTATAATATTCAGACATACTGTAATTTTCCTTTCATTTTAACATTTTGTTTTTTGCACCAAATGGAGTAGCACTCCCATTTCATTGTAAACCAGCAGTAGATACTGTAAATACAGTACTAGTTTACACCGCCACTGTATTTTCACGACCACACCTATATTGAAGGCCACACCCATTATTCAGTAACTCAGTAACTCGCTGGTTCAGAACCGGTCTATACATACCAGTAAGACTAAATGGGCATGCCTGTTCTTCAACAACCACGCCTTTAACTGTCTGTGGATCATTTTTGTAGACAAGACAAACTAGCGCCTGTCTTTATGACCACACCCATTTGCCTACACCACGCCCAGGATTTCAGACTGGAGCTTCACCCATCGCAGTTTCCGTAGATACTGTAAACACAGTACTAGTTTACACTGTTGCTGTATTTTCATGACCACACCCTATATTTCCAGATATACTATACACAAATTAGCTAATAAAGCGGGCACGCCCATTCGTCAAAGACCATTCTTATGTTGCCCTGTCTTTACGGCCACACCCATTTGCCTTGCCCATCTTCAGGCGGCAGTGTTACCCCACCGACTTCCTCAAGACCCCGTGATTCGTCCCAGTAAGTCGAGATCTCAGTGTTGATGGATAAACCATGACGTTACCGTGACTACCTGCCTGTTGCGTGTAACCTTGAGTCTCTTGAACCATTTCCAACACCAAGAACAAGAATCGGACAGCTCACAAAAACGAATCAGTTCTGGTGCAAGTCTCAATGTTCTCTGGCTCATCCCAACTAATCAAAACACAGCGAAGGAACTGTCGGAGGACGTACACAACTCCGTGAGCCGGAGCACAGTGGACATGCTGGAGTTTCTGAAGACATCAGCTGAGCTCAGCAGCAGCTGTGTAATGTGAGTGGTCAAGCCGAGAGTCTATAACACACGAGGACAGCGTGTTGGGCCGCGATCACACAAACTTGACCTGACACGTCCTGACTCCCTCCACTGCCACTCAGCAGAGAGGGTCGCCGGTTGCTAAGCAACTGGGCGGAAAACAAGCGTGGCATCCAGTGTTGAAGAGCAGTGGGCATCAGCGGTGACAATGTGCAGATACACGCCAGCTGAAGAACCAGAAGGGAAGTGTGTGTTGTGTGCAACAGCTTCTGATGAATGTACATAACTATGCACTTATGCATTGTAAAAAACATCTAGTTATTGTCTGTCAGTATGTCTTTCTCTCTCTCTCTCTCTCTCTCTCTCTCTCTCTCTCTCTCTCTCTCTCTATTATTAGCAACTTATACAAACAATCATACATTTTTAACAAATTGCTTTTATTCCACATACAAATACAAGTTTTTTAAACTAATTTACGTCAAAATGTGTACCTAGCTTACACTAGTTATGACTTATCATTGCGTGTCTTATCATCACAAAATTTTGTATGTATGTTTGAATGTATTGACCAACCAAATTTAAAAAAATGTAAAAAATAGTGGGATCCCAACATTGATGTAAAAAAAAAATACAAAACCAAAATTACCCCAAGCATCAAAATATCATACAAAAAGACCACAACTATCAAAACACTCACAAAAAATGTCCCCAACTTTCAAAACACCCCTCCCCCCAAATTACCCCAGCAAAACAACGACCAAAAAGACAGCAACTATCCAAACACCCACCTTCAAGATACCCACCCAAAATTACCCTAACCATCAAAATACTGACCAAAAAGACCCCAACTATCAAAACACCCACCAAAAATGACCACAACCATCAAAATACACCCCCCAAATGACCCAACCATCAGAATACCCATCCAAAATGACCCTAACCATCAACACCCAACCCCGCATTACTTTAATATTAACCAAATATAAAGAATAACGTCAAATATAAAATCCCATTTTGGCCCTGAAACAGGCCTTCAAAGTCGTGGAGCCCAGCTGAAGGTCCCCACAAGTGCCCACTTAGTGCTAAACACAAGGCCTTTTGTGTTAAATGCCTGCGCACACACACACACACACACACACAAGCTTTCATCAGGACGTACATCACAGCAAACAGTGTAGGTCTGGCTGCGGCTCATCAGCTACATTAGCGCTGTGTCAGCTAAACAAGCTAACTAGTGTTGTTCTCCTGTAGCTAAACGCTTCGTACAGGTAGACTGGGAATTGTTCTTTACACTACACACTCTCTCCCAGGCCGGGAACTTAATTACTCTGTCAGAGAAGAGGCTTGTTAGCGTTTCGTCAGGATTCCCGCGCACCATCATCAGCCGAGCGCTTGATAAGCTCATTCTGCTTGTTCTCTAAACAGCATCTTCATTAAGTGGAGATGCTTCTCTTTTCTTCTCATGGGTGCCGTGCCATCACACCACAGCGACGCCCGCTGACCCCAGGGTCATTCGCCCATATTGGCCTCAGGAGAAGCTAATGCTAGTTGGCGTGTGCTAGCGTGAGTGTTAGCAGTCAGACATTGCAGCAGAACACTTTACCACACACACACACACACACACACACACTTACCTGCAATCTTCGGTCTATCAATTGAACATTCATACATCTGTCAATCTCTCTCTTTCTCTCTCTCAGTCTGTCTGTCTAACTTTGTCTATCTGTCCATCCATCCACCCATCCATCACTGTACGGCCATCATTCAATATTCCTGTCTATCTTTCTATCCATCCATCCATCTATCTATCAATTCATAGTCCTTTAGTCCTTCCATCCATCTCACTAAGTCTCTCTATCTGTCTGTCTGTCTTAATAGCCATCTGCCCATCCATTCGTCAATCCATCCAGCAATGGATCCATCCACCCGTCTGTCTGTCTGTACGTCCTTCCTTCCATCTAATAAGCAATCTGTCTGCATCTTTCTATCCATCCTTCAGTCAACTTTCATTCAACCTTTAATCCCTCTATCCATCAATTGTCAGCGTGTGTGTCCACCAGTCTCTCCGTTTAATTGTCCATAAATCACATTTGACATTATTATATTGCCCAAACACATTATTAAATGAGAATCTTTGGAATTTCATCATGCTATTATAACCAATAAAAGAGCATGAGACTGGAAGGTGAACTCACCAGGGTCGTCTCCTCACGTCGTACAGGTCCACCTTGTTGGGAGCTCGCCATGGAGTGGCTGGAGAGAAGAGAAATGATGGAAGTCAGTTCGATGATGGCGTTTCTGAGCAGGGCGTGTGCTGGCGTGGAGTTACCTGGGTAATACCTGGTGACCCCTGTGGCACTGCCGAACACCTGCCAGCGCAGTGAGGGGTCTTCACGCGTGTTCTCGATGAAGACCCTCTCCAGAGACTGAGTCCAGTTCAGCTCGTTCAGGATAGTGGGAGCTGCAGAGACGGAGGGAAAAGAAGAGAAACTCCTCAAACTCTAGTTCTCCCAACCGAGGATGCCATTTCACCCGTTTACATTCTTCATATTAAATACAGTTTCACTAGAAGACATTATTCTTAATAAATAGTTTCACTAGTTTACATTCATACAATATATGACCTGCCAGTGCAGAATTTCACCATCACTTTGAACACTTTTGTGATTTTTTTCCCCTGAAAACTTGATTTGCTTATTCATTGGGTCGTATAGTTTGTCGACCTACATGACTACATTTGTCAAGTCTCTTGATCTTACTCATACTTTTTTGTATGTATCTTTTATATGTATCATCCTTTTATATGCATCTGTTTAGTTTTGATTGGTACAGTGTCTAGTACAAAAAATATTTAACTATGTTAGAAAAAAAACAAGATTTATTGTTAATGACTAATTAAATAAAGTTGTTTCATTTGTTATATTACAAATTGTAAATTAATTAAATTATTTATAAAATTATATTATACAATTGTAATTGACAATATATTAATGTTTAACAAAATGTCATTTTAATACAAAATTTTTATTAAGTGAATATTTAAATGCCTACATTACATCATTTATTGTTTTAAAAAAACATGAATTATAAAATAATATATTGAATAAAAAACCCATTAAAGCTTATTAAAGCATGTTTCTTCGTTTTTATAACAGTTTAGTTAGTTAACACTTTACTTGTAATTATGTAAAAAATAAAAAAAAAAACAATTGAATGAAAAGTTGTGAAAGCAACACATCTCTGTCGATTCTCAGAGTAAAACACATGAATCGAATAGTCTAATAGTAAACGACACACGCTCACGCTTTCACAGAATCACACAATGAAATGGAAAGCAGATGTTTCCGGATAACAGAGATGTTCACATCACAGCCCTATAAATATGGAAATGTGTGAGGCAAAACACGTCAGCGGAGAAACTCAGAAATCACTCCTGACCTTGAGAGAGAGAGAGAGAGAGAGAGAGAGAGAGAGAGAGAGAGAGAGAGAGAAATTCAGTTTATAGTTGTAGAATGTAGCTAAATATGTAGTGGGGGTGTCGTTATCCACAGGCTCCGCCTATCTACCAGTCCGGTTCCGGTCCCAAGGCCGTGCACTTAAACAGCCCCGCAGATTAGCGATGGGAAGTTCGATTCTTTTAACTGACTCTGATCTTTAACTCTCAAACAAAGTGAACGACGTATTTAGAGTCATCCGTTATTTTTTTTACTGAATGCTTTTACAAGTTGCGAATGATTCTTCTCGCTACAAGGCATGCGCGACTCGTGATCATTTATAACGAATCATTTATAACGAATCATTTATAACGAATTGCGAGATTTTTTTATAGGTTTAAAGGGGAATTTAAATGGGTTTAAACCGTTTTCTCCAAAAAAGTTTGAGAACCACTGACTTAAACGGAATTGACTTTATAGATAGAGAGAGAGCGAGATCCTGAACACTCGAGAAAATGTTTGCATAGACACACTAAGTTCAAACGTATTAATTCAGCTTTCAAACTAGAAGCCATAATTCTCTGTCCGGCTCTGGAATGTTCCGTCAGCAGAAACTTCAGCGTGGTGTCTCACTCTCCTAACTGTCGCCTCGGCTCGCCTCTCCGCTGTCTGTGTCTGTTCCACTTGTCTCTCCATCTTTCCCGCTCCCTCCGTCACGCTGCCAGACGTGCGGCGTGAACGCTGACCTGACGCTGCCAGCACTCGTCTCGCTCACTTCTCATTCCTCTGACAGAGCTAGAAACTCCGTGCGTGTCAGCCATCTATCCACCCGTCCTTCTCTCCTTTCATTCTCACTGAGCTGGAGAGTCTCTCTTTGTAGATATTTCCAGCTTTCTTTAGAAATCCCTTCATCCATCCGCTAATCCCAGGGAGTTTTGTTTCCTACTTAGGCAAATAAAAAAGTCCATTCATCTTTTAACTCATCCGTTCATGTAACCAATAAAACAGAATCAGAATTGTTTCCATTATTTGTCCATTTATCCATCAATTCTTTTCTGTCACTTCTTCATCACAATCTTCAAAAACTAGTGAAAGTTACCTCCACTTCCTGTCTGCTTACACTATCTGATCCTAACTATTCAACTCATCCCTCTCTTTACTCTCATCCTTGATTTCACATTCTTGAGAGAGCGAGAAGGTACACTTGTGTTCTTCTGTGTACTTCATCTACTCATCCAGCATCTTTAACTAATCTTAAAAGACACCGATTGTGAGAAGGCTGTAACTAAACACGCACTCCCTCTTTTCTACACGCAAGGAAGGGAATAAAGACGGAGAGGCATTGAGGAAATAAAGAGGCAGAACATTTGATGGAAAGTGAGAGAGAGAGAGAGAGAGAG
>SOMO01000449.1:13146-27908 GCA_028128575.1 Paedocypris carbunculus
CTTTGTCTTTTGGTCCCTGGGCGCAGTCTGTTTTCCATTAGTCCTTTTAGTCGAAGGAGCATCCTTTGTTAATCAATATCAGCACTTAAGGTGTCCATATGGCTAATGCATCCTCCCTGACCCCTCTGACCTCGTCTAATGTTCACTGATTTCACACTGTCTAAACTATGAGAATAAAGCTTTGAGTATATGATTTTCATTTAGCTGATTAACATATGCAATGAAAATAAAGCAACAATAAACAAAACTCCCACACAAGTGAGTCTCTACCGTAGGCTGTATTCTGTAAGCCATGTAATATACGGACTGCTGAGTGTTTATTTCCTTCTGAATTGACTTTTTCTCTGCAGGAGTTCGACAGATGCAGCCTCAGATTCTGGAGGTGAACTTTAACCCCGACTGTGAGAGAGC
This sequence comes from Paedocypris carbunculus, assembly GCA_028128575.1. Classification (NCBI taxonomy): domain Eukaryota; kingdom Metazoa; phylum Chordata; class Actinopteri; order Cypriniformes; genus Paedocypris; species Paedocypris carbunculus. Next base: position 13,558 of record SOMO01000449.1, read on the forward strand.
CTGTCGCTATCATCCCAGCTTTTACGACCACATGTTCCAAACTCTGTTCCTGGATCAGGCTGACCAGTGTCCTGTCACTCAGGTTGTATGACATAAGCCTGAAACCACTGGTTCGTCTTACAAATTTCCATAAATCGACAATTGTTGATAAGTGGTGTTTATCTTGTTTCCTAAATGACAAGCAATGGTTAGGCCCATTTTCTTGATTGTTGACTGATTTGAAATGCAAAAAGCACTAAATCCTGATGTGTCGACGTCCCAGCTACGACTGCAGACCTTACAGCTTTCAAACACAACTGACGTCTTTTGCATGTGAAAACTAAATACTCTTGAACTTCCTTTCAGACAACAGGCGAGTAACAGCAAAGCCCATCTGTTATGTAAAATAAAAGATGTCTGTACAGCTACTGTGGCTCTTTTTTCAGGAGCAACATTTTATTTGTTGACAAGTTTGATCTGTTAAGATGAACACAGCTTTAGTGTATAAATGCAGTGTCAGACATTTTTAACATACATACACACACTGATGTGTGTGTCTGTGTGCGCGCGCATGCGCGCTGTTTTTTTAGCCATTTTTAAGGAACCTTCAGCGGCTGTCTGGTGGAACAATCTACCCATTCCTCTTAGAAANTTTCAGGAGCAACATTTTATTTGTTGACAAGTTTGATCTGTTAAGATGAACACAGCTTTAGTGTATAAATGCAGTGTCAGACATTTTTAACATACATACACACACTGATGTGCGCGCGCATGCAGGATTTTTTTAGCCATTTTTTAAGGAACCTAAATATACATTAGATAGAGACAAAAAAGTAGCACATATTTTTATATAAGTATAGACAAAATATATGTACTTCTACATGAGCCTGCAAGCTTAACGTGTTTCTGTCGTCATCAAAACAAAGACATCAAGAGCTTAGGTTCACATTTTCCACTTTATTCCACTTTTCCACATTTTTCATCTATATTTACATGTTTTTGGTCTGGCTCATGTCTGGTTTTGTCTTTCAGAAAAAAGAGCACGTCTTCTGAAAAGCTAACCCATAATGTTATTAGATTCATGAGTAAAGTCAACAATAAAACATTAGGAGGATCTGAAGAGGTTAGAAGAGAAAGAGTCCCCGCTAAAAACAGTGCTTACACANACTTTATTCCACTTTTCCACATTTTTCATCTATATTTACATGTTTTTGGTCTGGCTCATGTCTGGTTTTGTCTTTCAGAAAAAAGAGCACGTCTTCTGAAAAGCTAACCCATAATGTTATTAGATTCATGAGTAAAGTCAACAATAAAACATTAGGAGGATCTGAAGAGGTTAGAAGAGAAAGAGTCCCCGCTAAAAACAGTGCTTACACAGTGATTATTGGCACAGTGAGAGCCAGTAATTCCAAGATTCCAGAAATGGCTTGAGAAGCAGGTTCTTGCCAATGCTCAATAATCAAAAACAACNGCTTACACAGTGATTATTGGCACAGTGAGAGCCAGTAATTCCAAGATTCCAGAAATGGCTTGAGAAGCAGGTTCTTGCCAATGCTCAATAATCAAAAACAACATCTGTATTGCATTAAGAAGTTGGCTACATGTGGCAGGCTGAGAAGCATGCAAAGCCTAATAGAGGCTTGAAATTCTCCAAGTGCTTGATCGAAAAAAACACATCTTCCAATATCTGCCTTTCATCTGTGTCCTCTTATGATTTCTTTATGACTGGATGACATCATGGACCCTATCCAATATTATGGATCCTGCATAAAATGAAAAAGAAGAAAAACACGTTCATTCACTAGCATTACTTTGGACTTAAATTTAGCTTGCTGAAGGAACGGTTAATGTTCATCTGTTTTAGAAATCATCCACAAGGGAGGATTTTGTTAGATAACTCCTAATGTGTGTGTGTTTGAGTTTATTAAGCTTAAAATGCATTTAATTAATAGTTTGATTAACATTTACTGTTTTTACTTTGTGTACATACGAGTGAAAATTGCATATCATCATGATCTGTTCATATCTAAACAAGGGTACTCTTTATGTAAAATCTTTATGTAAAGGCCTTATGTTGAACTGCAACGTGAAATAAAAGCCAGACTTTAACTCTTCAGTTTGCAGTGAATAGCCACTCTGTGTTTTATCCTCCCAAGGAACCTTGAACTTTTATGCTGTTGCTCAGAAATGACGTGGTATGCAAATGAAGTAACTCGTGACTTGTTATCTATCTTCAATAAATACTAGTGCTTTCTGAAGAATGCAGGCAGAACGACGATGACAAAAACTCTGAGAACATCTCAGTAAATTAGATTCCAGTTGTTCTGGGTTTTGAGGCATTCTTCAGAAATCAGAAAAACTTTGAATCTACCAACTCTGCGTTGAAGTGTTTTATTTCAGTTTAAGGAGTTTCGGGAACGGCTAAGATCCATCAATAAGCCGCTCGCAGTAAAAAGGGTTATCACCAGATATACCCTGACAGTGTGTGTGTGTCCTTGTATTCTTCCTTTTGTAGAATTCTTCCTTTTGTAGAATAATTCTATAATGTTTTCCAGGATAATCATATGTACTAAAATATATGTACTCAAGAATATGTGTATTCATGAAAATCAATTTTTTTGCTGAAGAAAAAAATAATAATAAAAAAAATTAATTGTTGGATTTTAGTTGAGGATTTTACTCCCTGTGTCTGTGATATATGTACATGTAGCCAACTTTTGGAGTAGCTGTGTTGATAAATTCCAGATGTTTTTGTGAGGGAGCAGGGTACTGCAGAAAAGGTTTGAAAAATATTGGCAATTTCTTTTTCCAGGAAAGTTAGAAAAACATTGCTAGTTTTTAGGAACACAGGACTTTATGTAACCATTGTTTAAGAAACATTCCATTAGAATTTAGATTACTAGAATTGTCACATCGGAATTGGCTGAATTTTTTTTTTTTTTTTTTTTCATAAAATTTGCTCAGTTGAGTGTTCAACGCCAATGAGAAAGATCATTTTGAGGGAATTGAAACCCCCCTCCTTTTCCAACTATGGATGGTATTTTAATCATTATTGCTTCATTTACTTCTAATCAGTTGATCAATTGATTTTCATTGCATATATTAATCAGTTAGGGTCAAATCATATACTCAATGCTTTATTCATAAAGAGAGACTTTATGTGCAAAAAAGAAGGGCAGCAAGAATGTAACGGTCAGGGCGTTTGCATCTGCTACTGGACCTTTGCATATGCTGACTTTGCGCTTCTTTGTCTGGAACATTCAGTTTTTTTTCACAAAGACAGAAAGTCCCCAAGAACAGAATGTTCCAACAAAAAAGCGCATCTGAAGCGTAGCTGTGTCCAGGATATTGCAGAAGTGAGAGTCAGATAAGGCGCCGTTATAAAAAAAAAAAGGTATAAAATGGCAACTCAGAATGGTACGAGAGAGCTCAGGGGAGGAAACGACTTTGTTGCTCTCGGCGCTGATTAGCCTTGGTCTCTGTTCAACTTGCTCGTTCTCAATTTCTCTTTAATAAATCATTTGTTTCACCAGGAACTTTCTCCAATGTGCATTATGACTGTGAAAATGTCAATACCTCCTTCAAACTCTTTGTCTTTTTCTGTATTCCAGTAGGTAATTGTAAATATAGTATTTCTTCTGGACGTTTGAATTATTCTGTACATTTTATATTATTTGTAAATAAATAAATAATATTAAAAGCTGTATTGTTTTCCTGTTATAAACTGCGGCTAGGCAAACTCATACTTTTGTTGCAATTTAACACTCCACGCGTTCACAATAGTCAGCATCAAGACATCATAACTGAAGACCAGTCGCAAAATAAAATAACTGCCTCATCTCACAGTGCGGAAACGGCATTACGCAAGTATAAGAACTGTATATTTAAGCCACTGGTTTTTCTTTGGGTTGACAATTTATAGCCAGATGTGACAAAGCAACAGTTTACGCTAATAAAATGCGCAGTTAGTCGGCAGTTTCACAGTTAACCTTATCCTGTCCGATGGGGCATCATGCTTATCAATGAGAACTTCACGAGTTGTAGGGGACTCTTCACTGACAGAGCAGAATGCAGACTTGTGTCTCCTCTGATGGAAAGCAGGTAACTAAACATTAAAACCAACAATCGATTTGAATGTTTCCTGTTGTCACGGAGATTCCATGGAGATGATTCGTTTTCAAACACCTATGAAACCCATAACTACAACAATGATGTGGAATATTCCACAATGATGAACAACACTAAAATAAAGCATATCAAAAACCTAATTATTGTACTGCCATTAATCATACGAAAGGGATACAGACTTTCTGACAGAAGTATACCCAAGTGGTATATGTATACTCATCTGTATAGCATGGAACGAACAACACAGCAGCATTAAGGACCATCCTTACATTCAACAGATCATGTGCTGTCTTACCACGGCTGCCCTGAAGACAACTCTGAACAGAGTCGACTCACGAAGAGCTTTCTTCCCTCAAGCCATCAGACCGTTGGGCTGTGAAGTCCAGATCACTCCAGGTAATAGATTAGATCATGGTAGAGAAAACTTTATTCTCATTACACTTGTACAAGTTATTGATTAGAAGTTACAAATAGGCAGGATGTGCATGTATGTTCAGATGTATCAAATTTGCACAATGCTATGAACACCCTAGCCATTCCTGTAAGAATGTCTGTTTAATTCACAACAGTCGGCATTGCTTCGTTTCCAGTGTTCTTGTATCCTTGTAACAAGGGCCCGTTTCATAGACTTCAGGCCTTGCTGTTCGGTTGTTTGGGTTATGAATTGTCTTCCCTTGTGATGTTTCTCAGGGGTCTGTCATTGGGCCACATTATCCCATAATATGGTGTATTGTTCCATTTCTATGTAGATGACACTTAGATCTTTGTCAGACTGCCCAAAGCTTAACTGAACTATGACGAGTTACTTTTTAAATTTGTACTTAATTGTTTTAAGTACAAAGTTTTTTGAAGCACTCCAAGATTTGCGTGCAAATAATTACAGTATATAGATTATGTTCAAAGACGGATAAGCAGACAGACTATTTATGAAACGGAGAAATCAGGATGTCTTTTGTTGTGGTCTAAAAAACAAACAAAACTAAACTAAAATATGGGACTTGAACCCGGGAGCTTCGGGTCTCGAGGCAACGCTGTGGCCATTAAACAAAACATTCATTTTATAGGCCTCAGGTTGTCATAGAGACAGATACAACACTATGCTTACACAATGATCAATAATGGAAATAAACATTCTCTTGCAATCTCATAAAATATAGAAAGGATCGAAAGTGGGAAACACGGAAGGTAATGCATACAATTTTTAACGAACAACACAAAAATCTTTGGACAGAATTAGTGATCGTTTTAGTGTACTCTCCCAATAAAACCAACAGAGTAATAATAAAAAAAATAAAACAATAAAGATAATGATTCCTAGTATACATATTAGAATTGCATTTCTAAGGTATTATTTCTTTCCGTTAATTTATTTCCAAACCCTTCCCGCCCCGCCCACCAGATTCTTAACTATTTCATTGCGTCATAAATGGGGGGAGCGAGTTGCTCGTGAAGCCTCCGGCTGAAGCTCAACCGTGTGTTTTGCCATTTGTCTTGAATTGCTAATCGATGTAAGATCAGAGGGAAGACCGAGTGTGAAGCGTTCACATCGGCGCGTTGGAATTAAATATCCGCATTTAAGGAACTCGCAGATACGACGTTAATGGGAGCGCGCTGTAAAACGTGAGTATAAAGTTTATACACATATCATGTGGCGATTGTAATCGCGACTGATTGTTTCAATGGCTAATATAAGCACAAAATAAATGTGATGCGAGTGAAACTTTTTGTCTAGTATTTATTTGCTCGTGATAATTTAGCGTGGTTTACAAAACTGCAGGACAAACAGCGCCAACCAAGTCGGCGCATGCGTTTTAAACGTGATCAAAAATATGGAAAGTTCTGGTCAAAGAATTGAGGTTTGCTCTTTAAACCAAAATTTCACTTAGCATTGTCTACGATCGTTTTCTTTCTATTAAATCATTGGCTATAATCAACGAATCGATCAAATCAGCCAAATTGGATATGTAATCGGAAATAAAATAGTTGGCAAGCGTGTACAGAGCAAGTCGTTTTTTTATAGTTCGCTATAGTCCCGTTGTTATCATTTATTCATGTGTTCCCTGGTGAAAACAGCTGATGCTCTCAGCCAAATATCTCTGTGTGTCTGAGATTCCCTGTTTTTAATATGTACCCTCTAATTTTAGGACGTTTAAAAAAAAATGTAAAATTTTATTTTAATACAAATTTACGTAAATGCATTTATTTAGTCGTAAATACATTTTAGTATTATTTTGCGAAATTTGGGAAACGACTATTTAGAGCATTTAATTTGTAATGTTAATGAGCCATGCTAAAATTTACATATTTTTATGAATGGGCGGATGAATAAATAGCTAGGATCACGAAGTTGCAAAAGTTAAAGTCACTCTGGTGGTGTTTCAGCTCAAACTATTTTTAGTATAATTCTAACGTAGCAATGGCTTGATTCAGTCTCAAACATATTAGGAGTATGTACCTAAATTTAAGAATTTAAATTGCAGTTCATTCAACCTGACCCCATGCTACATTCCAAACACCCCCACCCTGCCCTAACAGTACTGGTTCAACCGTTGGGTGGTTGGTTGGTAGGTAGGTTGGTTGGCATGGCGATCTTGGTTTTCTTCAAACATGCCATTCATTTATTTTGGGGGTTTTGATTAATGTTCTTTCGGAGTTTAAAAATTGAAAGTTCCATTATGTCATATGCCCGAAGTTTAAAAATCAAAATAAGATGCTATATAGACCATTAAAATGTGACTATTCTTGTGCCATTAACATTTGTGCTCTGTTGAACAAAGAACACAGAAAAAGTTAGTGTTGCGACATCATGACTTTTACTTGGCACACAGTTGAACGCCCAACAGCAATGCTTTATACTCCTGTCGGCAACCCAGAGCTTTTGTAACGAAGGCCACATCGTATACTATGTAGCCATTAATGAATAAATGGCTCGGGATTTGGGTAAGAAAACGATTTGTTTGTTTTATGGCACCCACCTTATGACATCTTGTAACTTTTCTTCTAATTACATCTGATTGGCTGATGTTTAATTGAACACCAATGCAAAAAGAAATGCACACATATTCAAAGCATTTTATAGCTTCTTCTATAGCAAATGATACATTTTCTGGCCAAATTATTCATATTTGATCCAAACACATCAAACGTAATATAATGCATAGAAATACATTTACCTATAAAAGCATAGACCTCATTAAAGGTATTGCAGTAAAAATGACAAACGATCAGGAGACCATCCAGCTTTTAGCATTCCTTTTCAACAACAAGCTTTTGGTTTCTTCTGCCACATACACAAAAAGTCTATATTTTAGAGCATAATAGGAAAGAATAAAATAAACACAATTATAGTAATTTTTCTAATTATGTTACCATGTAAAATGCATCCAATAGTCAATTGCATAATGTTTGAGCCCCTAATAAATTCTGTATATTGTATTCATGCCAATATAAGCACTGCCTTTCCCCCCAATTTTAGATGCTTGGGTGCTTCATGGAATCAGATCAGTACTAAAATTATCAAACGTAAATGTAAGAATTATGGCAACTCGGCATCAATATTTTTTCATCGGCGGCGCATGTGTCTCTGGTTTCTTCTGGTTTCTAATTGAAGTCAATGCGGATCCGGGAATACGGCTAAATTCGCTTATGGATGAATTAATGACCCAGAGTCAAGATAAGTGGACAATACGCACCCGAGCAAGATCATAAGCTTATTCAAGATTGCTTGGTCTTTATATACAGTTATATATACAGGTACGTCACATCGTGTGAAAAAGCTACAGAAGCCCACCTTTAACGTTTAATCATCTGTTATACATCAGTCAGGAAACTTTGTCCTGTTTGGTGCAAATCAATTGTTTCTCAATATTTACTTTTAGATGTACAGAGAATATCATTACACATACATCCAACTTCTTGGTGAAAAGAGGGAAAAGGGCAAAACGGGCCCCTGACCCTGTCTGTAAAGGACAAAAAGAAACATCTGGAATATATTTTAACGTGGAAACGTCACACCAGCAAAATAATAGAGAAACCTTTAGCGAAATAATACTTCATACTTGATATGATTATAAAGTTATAAATTAGTTCTTGAATTCCCCAATAAACTGGGCTACTTTTTAAAGATATACTGTATTAAAATAGCATATGCTATCCAGGTTACCTCCTGCGTCTAATTTATTTATTTAGAAAAAGTCACGCGTTAATGATTCACAGAGTGTTTCGTCAGTTATATTCTGTTCAAGGCTCCGGCTGCACCCTCAGATAAGATGGTTAGAAGCCTCCCTTCTTTAGCTTTCTCCGACCCGTGTTCAAGGTTTCACACAACAATTTTATTTTTTAATTATTTTGTGCTTGATAAACGGGTGCTTACATACACTTACATGCTTACAAGTGCAAGTATATATTACACTGGCAGCAACTGTGGGGTTCGAGTCGTGCTTATAAGTTTATGACTCATTTCAATTTATGACTTCAATTTAAACTATTTTCCAATCAGCCAATCATATCGAATAATTATGAAGAAAGTTCCATGATGCCATTGTGCTGTATAATAAGCTGTACCTGTGATTGTGTAGAATAATATTTTATTGACATAATGGAACTTTGTTTAAAAAGTGGAAGAAAACAAAAAAACTATCGAGTTCAGCCCTTCAGACTTAAACCCCTAATTATTTATGCTTATTATTTATAATTATTATTGAAGCTATGGCTATATTTTAGTAAATAGGTTAAATGCACAAAAATACATTAACATTAATGTACATGCATATTATATATTCAGGTAATATCCAGATGCTCAATAAGTTTAACTTTAGATGCCTATGGTATTCTAAGACTAGATTTGAATTAGAAATATCAGATGATGAACGGCATCACTCAATGTCTTTGGTTTGAAATTGGTTTTATGTCCTAATGTTGTTTATTTGCTCTTTCTAACTTCTAGTAGCGTAGTCTAACTCGGCGACACTTCAGGGGACCCGAAGAACCCTCGACATGCATGCGTGTACCTGGAGCACAAGAGCCCCTCCGCCATACCCCACTTTCAGGAACGATCCTTCGCAAAGTTTGCAGACACATTCTAACATCCAAAGTTGCCCTACAACCCAGACTGGATATTTCGACAGACAACAAATTGCCCCAACGCAGTGGAACCCGCATGGAAGGCAGCCGTCAAGAAATTATGGCAATTATTATACAGCGATGTCCAATGGAAGAGACAACCAGACTGACTCGTCTTGCATACAGTCACAATTCACAACACCCAACAACAATACACACTGTATGGTTCCTTCCTACAGTACCCAAAGCTTTCCGTCTCAATCAAATGAAAAATATAACTACCCAAGCGCAAATGAGTATTACACACACGAGAACATGCGCTCAAATGCCTATAGAAAAAATGTGCCTAGTAATGGCAACACTGACCAGGTACAGCAGTACTGGTCTCAGTCGGCACAGCACAATAACACTAGAACTGCATCTTTGATGAACCAAAATACCATCAGTGGAAGCTCACGTGGGATGTACAGTCAGCAACAACATCAACCCTCTGCAAGATCCAATCAGTTTTCCAGACAACAGCAGACTGCACATCATTTCCCACAATACACTGGTAAATATCTCCAAAATAACAGGAAACGGCACAATCCTTTAAGTGAGAGAAGGATGGAATCGGCGGTGAATGCAAGTGGTGTGACGAGGAACATTCAAAACGACGTTACTCCTCAATCTCACAACCTAAACAGCGGGACCTGCAATGCCAATCAGACTCCTCAAAATTACAAGGAGCAACTTCAATTCGACAAAGAAGTGCTGATGGACAGATTTGTTTCCTCACGTTTACGGAACCTTCTGGTAAATGACTACACTCCGGAAGAGAATCGGCAGTCAGAATTGGCATTTCCGGGTCAAAATGTCCAAACGACCAACATAACTCACAATGAATCTAGTTTTAATGCACTTAAAGAACTGTTGAGAGTAAAAGCCCTGGAAAAATCTCAGAATTGCAGTCTGGCACAAAGAGCAAATTTGAACCGAAATAATTGTCCTGAAGAAATACCCTTTCAACAAAATCTTGGCCTTAAGACTCGCTCTACACAGATAGACAAGACAAGACTTCAAGACAAGATACCAAGTGATTTGAACCTCGAACCTCTTATGGCACAAAAAGCTCCAGTACAACATTCCCAGAAAGCCATTGCCATAGTACCTCCCATTTCACAGCAGCCTTCAAACACAACGCAGGTAACTGACATGGAGTCCAGAAATATTGAGAATTCACTAAAGATCAGTCATGCCATGTCTCCTGCTGATAATTCCACCAAGACGTTGACGTTTGATGCTGATGCAAGTAAGAATGACAAGCCTCCATCACAGCCAGATGTGGAACAGCAGTACGTGAGCTGTGGAAATCAGGAAAATGATTCTGCCATAACCAACAACCCAAACGTGGACTCTTCTTACAGAGTTGAATGTCGCCAAAATGTCAGTCTCCAAACTGACAGTTGTTTACGTGATGTGTTTGATTTAAACAATGTGCCAGTTTTAGAGAATACGCTGGGTAAACTGGTGGATTTAATCAAATCGGTTGAAGTAGAAGAATTGGCTAAATTCTCTCCACTATGCGTAGAAATGTCTACGAGTAGCTGTAATGCGATTTTGAAACAATTTTGGAATGGGAATAAAAAGAATGTATTGGACTCCTTTAAGACGTTTAAACCTTTTACAGGACAATCTATTGTCAGCGTTGATCAATATGTGACTGATTTAGATTCAGTGGTGTTTAAGAGCGTTGATCCTGAAAGTCTGAAAAAGTTGACTAACTGCATCTTACTCGGCGATGAAATTTGTTCTGGGAATGAACAGTCCTGCTCGGCCAACACAATTGAGCAGTTGCCTGACATTGACGCACTGCTTTCCGAACCATTGACCGATTATATCACCCCGCCGGAAAACAAAATGCCCCCAGTGTCCAATGACCTCACCGTTGCATCAGACAGTTTTGGCATTAGCCCCTTTAAGCATTTCCGCCAAACTTCCTTCACTACACAGGATCAAAAAGTTGGTCCAGACACACAGAGTTCAGATGTGCCATTGTTCTCTTCGGAAGGTGCTACGGCGTGTACAGAGAACAAAATATGCAAATCTGCTGAACATTATGTAGTTTGCGCCATGAGTGAACAAAAAGCCCCTGACAATCTGATCGACACTCAGCAAGACCACAATGATTTGCACTCAATACCGCCGATGCTCCCTTCGGAAGGTGCTACGGTGTGTGCAGAGAACAAAATATGCAGTTCTGATGAACATTTTGAAGTTTGCGCCAATATTGAGCAAAAAGTCCCTGACAATTTGATCGACACCAAGCAAGACCACAATGATTTGCACTCAATACCGCCGATGTTCCCTTCGGAAGGTGCTACGGTGTGTGCAGAGAACAAAATATGCAGTTCTGATGAACATTTTGAAGTTTGTGCCAATATTGAGCAAAAAGTCCCTGACAATTTGATCGACACCAAGCAAGACCACAATGATTTGCACTCAATACCGTCTGAATCATCCTCAAGTGAAAGCCAAGTGGAGGCCTTGATGGATGGCACCAAACCATCCGAAGCACAAAAAGAGGACAGCTGCATGAAAGAAACTCTTCTCACCACATCAGATGAAGGGAGCATATGCGATAATCAGAACATGTTGGTTCCACCACCAGTCAGTACAGAACACAAAGGTGTAGATGAGCGTACAGAAACAGAGGTGGTGGACATTTCTGATGATGAAAGTTCGGTCAGCATAGAGGCTCTGACTGTGACAGATTTCCGTAGCGTGGAAGATATTACTGATGAGGAGGATTCAGTGTTTGAGATTTCGACTTGCTCAAAAAGCAGTGTTGTAGAGAGCATTTCTAGTGATGACACTTCTTGTGATGAATCTCAGCTAATGGAAGTAACGGTGATGTCTTCTGATGATGCCAAAATGTTTTTCCATCAGCTACAAGCTGACTCAGAATGTGCCAAGACTGAATTTCCTCAACCAGATTTTCCAGATCTTCTTTCATTATTTGGTTCAACATGTATGGAAAATTTCGAAATTGAAGAAGTAACAAATTCCATTTGCTGTACAAATCCGACCGACAGTCCAAATTATGATCAACTGTCCTCTAAAATTGAGGATCAGACTGCAGAGATTAAGCAAACAATACAAGAGGTATCAGAGGAAGAGTCATGTTCATCTGTGAAAGCAATAGAGGATGTTAAGGACTCTAACACTGGAGAACAAAGAAACAGTCATGCCTCTCATCTTGAACAAGAACCTATCACAATCGCAGGTTCACCACTGCTTTGCAGTGCAGAGAAAGAACGGACCGAAACGATTGCACCAACAACCGTAACCACAACGTTGCCAAACAAGAGCACACCTAAAACTTCATCAAAAAAGCACAAACATATCAATGACTGTTTACAAGTTCATCCAAGTATTGTAGAAAAGCCACGTTTGCATCACAGCAACCCAATGCCAAACAAATTCGCCTCCCTCAAGCGCAAGATACAATTCCCAAAAGCTGACGACAATGTGCTGTTCGCTCCAGATATTGTGCTTAAGCCCAGAAGTAAAAGTGAGGCTGGTTCAAGCAAGTGCACTGACTCTGAAATTTTGAAAAATGACGTGATAAAAAAGAAAAAACACAGGAAGGATGATCCCGACAGGTGTTCAAAGAAGCATGCAAAGAAGCGTCACAAAGATAAAGTCCCATATGCTGCCATTTGTAGCACTGGAAATGAGCCAGAAAAACTCAACAGCATCTTGTCACTAAAGAGAAAACATTCCACAGTGGTCAAACATGTGAAATTCAAATTGTATGGGTCCAGTCAGGAGAGCAATACCAAAGAGCGCCATTTTAAGGCCCCTGCGACCTTGACCATAGCGCACTCGGTGGACGTCTACACTGAGCCTTCAGCCAAACAAAAAGTTCTTGATCAGTGGAGCAGGACATTTATACCCCAGTCATTGTCTTCTAAGAGAAAGAAAACACTACAGCCTCATGAGCTTCTACAGTCAAATATGGAAGGATTGAAAAAACACCTAATATACCGAATTACACATGCATCTGACCGGAAAAATATCAAGTACGCAAAAAAAATTATATAATTTTCTGTAATTCTAAGACGATCTGATGAACCATTTTTTTTCTACTGTTTACATTTTGAACTGTTGCTGAAATTTCTGTATCTGTTACAATTTTTTTTTTTTTATTATTTAACACTAAAATTCTTATCGTTTTGCTATGGTTCCTGTGAGAGATTTCTGTATTTTTGTACTTTTATAATAAAAACAAATCACAATTTTTGTATGTCTCTGTGGTTCATATTAATTAAATAGCTTTGCTGAGTCTAGGGTTGTCAAACAATGTCTGTCCAACAACATACAAATCCACCATGTCGAGTGATAATGCAAACCACTAAATGTTGGTTTGGCTTCTGTTTGTTCTCAACAAGTGCCTTGATTTGTTTAAAGAACATTTGACATTCATATCTCAATTATAAGATATAATCCAGTGGTTGGGATTTGGACTTGTGATCAACAGGTTGCAGGGTCGAATCCCGCTCCGGTTCAACAATTGGAGCAAGTCAGAAACCCCCATGTGGGCCACCGCTCGGACTGCGCACTGGCTTTGTGTGCGCTCACTTTTGGGTTAAATGCAGAGCACCTTGAGGGCATTTGATCAGTCGGAAGAGAGAACCTTCAGCCCAGCTAGGATTGAATGTAGACCCCTGCCCCCTGCCCCGTTATGAGTGAATTTATATATGAAAATGTAATAAAGGTTGTAGGGCATAACAGATAGAATAACTAATTGGGAATGGTGTAAGATTTCTGTTTGACCAGTTTAGTTTTAACGGGTAAAATGTTAAAGTATTTGTGAATGGTGTAAGATTTCTGTTTGACCAGATTAGTTTTAATGGTTAAAATGTTAAAGTGTTTGTGAATGGTTTAGGGTTTTTGTTTGACCAGTTTTAAAAATGTTTAAGTAGGTGGGAATGGTTTAAGGTTTATGTTTGATTAGTTGGGAGTTAACTTCTGTTTGGGGGTATTTAAGGAACCCAGTGAAAAGAGGAAGGGACACAAAAAGAGCATTTTTTGGCCTGCATGCAGGTCTTAGACAAAAGCTTTTGTCATCCGGTTTTTCCGTCGGGCGCTTTATTAATAAAGTTCTTGCGTTTAGCTAACATTCTCTCGACTCCTAAATT
>SOMO01000449.1:82622-100596 GCA_028128575.1 Paedocypris carbunculus
CGCCACCATCAAGTCCTGTCTTGCCACCGCCAGTCCAGTCCAGTCCGTTTGTCTCGCCTCAGCGGGCTCCGCCCGACCAAGTCTCGTCTCAGCGGGCTCCGACTGATCAAGTCTTGCCTCAGCAGGCTCCGCCCGACCAAGTCTCGCTCCTGCGGGCATTGTGCCAAAAATAAAGATAAAGAAACAATGTGTTTTGGTTGTGTCTGTTACAACTACAGTGGTAACGACTAACAAATGCCCTTATTAACAAAAAACTCGACCAAGCCAGCAAAAATTTGTCCCGAGTAGCAAAAAGAAATAGCCATACGCAACAAGCTCTTACAGACCATGCAGGCTAGCTAGTATGAAAGCCCAGAAGTGTATAAAACAGTTGTTTAATCCTCACGCACATCAAATAAACAAAAAAAGCACTGATTAGTTTCAAATGTATTGCTTCCAAAATATAAAATCAGCTCGTGTTCAACACATGTTCAACTCGTGCACATGTTCAACTCGTGTTCTCCTGCGCGGTCTCACCCGCTGCGCTTGCGAGAGAGAGAGAGGCGCGCATGGGAGCAAGCAAGCAAGCATGGGAGCAAGCACGCACACACGCACAGCGGGACACACACACACACTTACTCACGCACGCACGCAGCAGGAGTTTGAAGCAGTTTCAAAGTCACTAACAGTGGGTTAGTGTTACGTAGGAACATCCTACGTCTGTTTGCAGGTGCTGCCACTCTGGGCGGACCAATCGAAAGGTGCCATGGGGAGATAAAGGTCCGGCCCAAAGCCTCAAACCGCGCCTTGTGTGCCACTCAGCTCGAGTCCGTTTTGTGTGTGCTGTATCTTCGTGAAAAGCCAAGTCTGGTTGTGTTGTGGTCCTGTTTGTCTTTGAGAGAAAACCAGGGAAGCAGGCCACGTGGTATACATTTTTTTCCTTGCACCTCACGTAGGTTTTCCTTTGTTAGAACATTAGGTAAGGAGGGGGTGCCCGCCTTGTACTTTTGGTTAGAGTAGTTAGTTTTTCCTTTGTTCCTGTGCGTGGTCGGTTTAAGAGTAGAGGCTGGGAGGGGAGATTGTTACTTTTATTTTGGGCACCACTCATTGGTTTTCTCTCCGGTATAGTTTGTTCTGTTTACCACTTTAAGTTGAGAATAAATGTTTGTCCTCCTCAGTTTGGTCCTCTCTGCTCACTTTTATTTCTTATCTCATAACGTTGTTTGTTAACCCACCGCCGGATTGTCACGTCACCCATCACTCTAGACATCCACACAACCAGGGGACAAAACAGTTAGTCACTAACAGTGGGTGTTACACTCTATATGGTCCGGGCGGAGGAACATTCTGATGACGTTTGTTCCGCGTCTGTGTGACGTCACTTTAAGATGCCAGTCACCATTCATGTGAGTTTTTCCGCTGTTTTATTATAAACTGTACCTTTATAAACAATTACCAATGGGCAATTTAAACAACCACTTTGTAAAATGTTTTTATTATATTTATTACCAATAGTTTATCCCTGGTAAAAAAAATGTTTGTCTGAATTCACGAACTCGTGGCACGGATATGACGCATGTAAAATGCGGCTCAGCTAACGAAACGGCTGTCGGCACGGATTAATTTCGTTAGTCGGGGTACCACTGTACGTGAGTGTAATAATAATGAAGCGTCATGAGATGAAGAGTGGCATTTTAAGGTTTTTCGTTTTCTCTCAGGACGGGTAGACTGTAGACTTTTTTTGGAATCCTCTTGAACAGGAATTTTTTTATAGACATTGATTGTTTGTTCAATTGACATACATGTTTTTCTTTCTTTGAGAAATATGCCTTTAAAACCAACAGGAAATGTTGGTGTTCTTGCTGGTTTATCGCAAGTACTGTATGTTGTTAAAAAACAAAGAAAATATATTGCAAATTGAACAAAAAGACTACTAAACTATTTTAAGGTATATGAATGAGTGTTTATTTAGTGTTGAGTTTACATTAATGTTCGTTTTACACGTCAATGTCCAATATTACAAGCTTCAGTAATTAAATCGGGGTTAACAACGATTAATTTGGTTGACGAAGTGCGATTAATTAGTTTAAAAAATGTATTGTTTGACACCCCTAACATATTCATAAGAATATCTAAAATGTCTTTGTTATGCTTTGTGAATTGTGTTATGTGCATTTTTCTCTAATTCCACATCTCCTATTTCCCCTTGTTTACAGATCATAAGTAAAAGACATTTATCAGCATCATGAGTTGGAGCTTCCTGACTCGACTGCTGGAGGAAATCCACAACCACTCCACTTTTGTGGGGAAAGTTTGGCTGACGGTACTGATCGTTTTCCGCATTGTTCTGACAGCTGTGGGGGGCGAGTCTATCTATTCAGATGAGCAGACAAAGTTCACCTGTAACACAAAACAGCCAGGATGTGACAACGTGTGCTATGATTCCTTTGCCCCACTGTCTCACGTTCGCTTTTGGGTTTTTCAAATCATCATGATCTCTACTCCTTCCATCATGTATTTGGGTTATGCTATTCATAAGATAGCTCGCGCTTCTGAGGAGGAACAAATGAATTCCCACAAGCAAACATCCAGGAACCACCACAGGAGATGGAAGGATGGACACCAACTAAGTGAGGTTTTGGAAGAGGGCAGTGATGGGGAACCTATGATCTGTGAGGACACAGCTCTGGATGCACTTGAAGTCAGAGCAGAGACACAAAAGGGCAAAAGTCTGACCCCTGCAAAGCATGATGGCCGTCGGAAAATCATGCAAGAAGGCCTGATGAGAATTTATGTTCTTCAGCTTTTATCCCGAGCCATATTTGAGGTGGGATTCCTTACGGGTCAGTACCTTCTTTATGGTTTTCGTGTTAATCCATCATATGTTTGCAACAAAGACCCATGTCCACATACAGTGGACTGTTTTGTTTCACGACCCACAGAGAAGACCATCTTCTTACTCATCATGTACGTAGTGAGCTGTTTGTGCTTGCTACTCAATGTCTGCGAGATGTTTCACTTAGGGATTGGTTTCTTTCGTGACACTCTTAGGGGACGCCGTATAAAGGGCAAACGATCATCCTACACTTATCCTTACTCCAGAACATTCCCGGCTTCTCCACCAGGTTATAACCTAGTTGTCAAATCTGACAAACCAGGTCGTCTACCAAACAGCATCCGTTCACATGACGAGAACATGGCCAAGGTGGTTCCGAGGCAGTTTTATATAAATCCCAATGAGAACATCCCGTCTGATTTAGCCAGTCTGCACCATCACCTACGGGTTGCTCAGGAACAGCTGGACATGGCTTTCCAGTCATACAACGCAAAAAATTCTTCTCGAGCCAGCAGTCCTGTGTCATGTAGCACAATAACGGATCAGAACCGTGTCAACACAGCACAGGAGAAACAGGGACCGCGACCTAAAGCCAACTCTGAAAGATCTGAAGCCATAGTAAAAAATGAAAAGACATCAGTGTGGATTTAATCTGTGGAGTTCAACTAGTTATTAATCTTAATTAGTCTAGAAGGCACTGCATTTATATGTATTTATATGTAAAAGAAGTTTGACTTTTCAGTGCATTTCAAAAGCATCATTCAGTAAACTTTTAATTGTCTTTGTGATGCAGGTTTTGTGCATGCAATAATGAGCATATCTAAAGTCTCAAAAATGTTAATTCATTTATAAACATTTCTTTGTTCTGTGTGTTACAAACCATGGAAAGGCAAACAACTTTGCTTAATGTTAAATCAATCTGTGCATTAAATAAAACAAAGTAACATTTTGCTACTTTAACTATTATTTATTTCCAATAAAAGTATTTTTCCCTGTCCCTTGGTGAGGGTAAAGAGATTGGAACTGGAGTTTTACGGATCTAACTTAATCTAACTGGATTTGGAGTTTTGAGGAGTTGTGGTCCAGTGGTAGGGAACTTGGACTGGTGTCCAAAAGGTTGCCGGTTCGAATCCCCCCTACGACTAGTTCTACAACTAAGTGTCCTTGGTCAAGACACTGAACCCCACATGCCCCCCCAGGGCGCTGCACTTTGTGGCTGCCCACTGCTCCGAGTGATCGGATGGGTAAATTGCAGAGGAAAAATTTCCCCATGAGGGACTAATAAAGGTTCAATTATTATTATTATTATACTAACTACTGGAGTTTTCAGATCTTAGAGTTGGATTTTCCAGATCTTAGATAAAAAGCTGACTCCAAATATATTTTGTAGCTTAAAATCTTTTTGATGATGTTATGTTTTGTTATGTTTATTTTCACACATTTAACTTTTTTTCACATTTTAGATGCGCAACAATATGGGGGTGTCTTATAATCGGCAAAATCAAATATGCAAGTAAATATAAGCATTTTTCCATATTTCAAGTCAGGAGCAATCACAAATAAACGAAAATATATTGTCTTTATGCAGCAATGCATGTGTGTCCTCTTTTTTTCTTTTTCTTTAAATAATGGTTCTGGAGGCAGAAGTGCAAAAAAGATTTTATTCACTCAATATCAGAAATACAAAAAAAGTTTAGACACGCTGCGACACTTAACAGTGACAAAATACCACTTAACAGTAACAAATTTACGTCTAACACAAATTGAGCTAAGCTTTAGTCTGATGTGCAAAGGATTATGGGAGCCTAATGTCTGAGTGAGACACTATGGGTTATGCGAGGTGGGTTTTTTAAAGAATAAAATAGATTTTTTAAAACTGTTATTGAAGTAAACCTATATTGTCCAAGTAAGTAAACTTAAGTGGTACAAGTCACAACTTAGCTTTAAATTAAACTTAATTTTCAACTTCAACCGAACACTTGACAAATCTATCCCATGATGCTGATTCAGTTTAAACATGACTACACATGGACATGAGCAAAATATGTTGTGGTCCATATTTGAGCATTGATTGTACTGGTGGTTTTACTTCTATCCCTTTTTTTACCCGTGTTTCCAAAGGAATTGTTAAGTTTTTCAAAGGAGTATGATTTAATCAAAGGCATATGTTTTTATATGATCAGGCTTTTCCTGGGAATTTACTGATGCATCCTGTGATTCTCATGTTTACCCTTGCCTGTTCTATGCATTTTGCGATCTTGTAGAATTTGTGTAGGCTATTTCTCTACTCATATTCAGTGACTCTTGGTTTTTGAATAAACCATATTGTTAACTTGAAATTATTGTTTTCTTCATTTTGATGGTTACAGTTTCCTGTGAGCAGGGGAGTTTGATGAAATAGAACAAGTGTTTCTCTCCCCTCACTGTCCATGAAAACAGTGAAAACTTCCTAGTTTTCTTTTGAAACCATAGCTTCCTGAGTAGGGAACGTTTAAACGGATAGTTGGGATCTTTGCTTGCGGTCGCAGTACAGAAATGGGTTTCCGGTCAGAGAAACACGGGAGCCAGAGAAAAAGGCCTTTTATTAACAGAGCAGAGAGGAGACTTCCATCTCCTCAGATGGAACGCAGGTAACTAACTAAACAGTACACAAACATTCAGTTTACATCAGTCTGGTTGCCGCGGAGTTCCGTAGAGATGATCTGGTGTCAAGCACGCATATCTACAACAATGACGTAGCATATTCCATAATTGCATCAGATACTGAAATAAACCATATTAAATCCTGATTATTGTACTGTTATTGATTATAAGAAAGTGATAGAGCAGTGGGAAACACTGTGTTTACTGTATAAACACACACTACTCCAGGTAGACTTTCTAACAAACATAATGCCACAAATGGGAAATTCCATTTTCCAACGAATACTGAAGTCTAATCAAATCTCGCAGTAATCTACAGCAGCTGTGCCGACGATTGGAGGCTGACCTTGGGAGGCGGAGGCATAATCAAAGCCAACCACACAATAACGCGTGGAACAAACAAGGGAAAACCCCAAGGGAATCAATTCCCAGGTACTAACACGACCGAACACTCACTGTGTTGATGTCCTTGTTGGACCAGCCTCATCCTCCTGTGCAGACAACAGATGTGGCGCGAAAGAGGAGAAATCCAGGTTGTAGAACCTTGCGAACGTATCGCATGAGACCCACTACCTTGCAGATGTTGCCGATCTCCATGCCTCTAACGATGCCCATGACGACGTCAGAGCCCTCGTGGAGTGCTCCCGGACTCTCTCCGGTCACGGCTGTTTCTGCAAAACATATGACAGACAAATCACATTCACGATCCAACGTGATAAACGTTGATAAACTCGTGATAAACTCAGTCCGGTGTGGCAGACAACATCTGCTCCAACGATTAAACTCATTTAAACTGATTTTATCTTTCATTTCTTAGTGTGTTCTATGCCACTAACAAGGATTTTAACAAGATTTAGCTTAAATTGACTTTTTCAAAAAAAAGTGGTTCATTTCACTCCCAAAAAGCTGTTTTTTGAATAGAACAGGTCAAGGTGCTGAAGTGAAAGATCTCATTAAAACTGATTTTATCTTTAATTTCTTAGTATCTTCTATGCCACTAACAAGGTTTTCAACAAGATTTAGCTTAAATTGACTTTTTCAAAAAAAAGTGGTTCATTTCACTCCCAAAAAGCTGTTTTTGAAAAGAATAGGTCAAGGTGCAGAAGTGAAAGATCTCATTAAAACTGATTTTATTTTTCATTTCTTAGTGTCTTCTATGCCACTAAGAAATGAAAGATAAAATCAGTTTTAATGAGATCTTTCATTTCAGCAACTTGACCTGTTCTTTTGCTTTCAATGCTTAAACGTCATTTTCAAAATCTGAAAATGCACTTTTGTGAAAAAGTCAATTTAAGCTAAATCTTTATTAAAACTTTGTCAGAGGCATAGAAGACACTAAGAAATGAATGATAAAATCAGTTTTGATGAGATCTTTCAGCAACATGACCTGTTTCTTGCTTTCAATGCTTAAAACGTCATTTTCAGAGGATGAAAACACACTTTTGTGGAACAAGTCAATTTAAGCTAAATCTTGCTTAAAACCTAGTTAGAAGCATAGACAGTAAGAAATGAAAGATAAAATCAGTTTTGATGAGATCTTTCACTTCATCAACATGACCTGTTTTTTTTATTTCAATGCACAAAACGTTATTAATGGACTCTGAAAATGCACTTTTGTAAAAAAGTCCATTTCAGCTAAATCTTTTTAAAACCTAGTAAAAACATAGAAGACACTAAGAAATTAAAGATAAAATCAGTTTTAATGAGATCTTTCACTTCAGCAACTTGACCTGTTCTTTTGCTTTCAATGCTAAAACGTCATTTTCAGAGTCTAAAATAAAAATAAATAAATAAATAATAATACATTTAATAATAATAAAAGTAATTCATCCCAAAAAGGTGCAGACTTGGTAGAAGAAAGAAACGGGTCCCAAACCTTCCAGAATAGCTTTGAGTCCTTAACCGAGTATTTGATTTTCTCCAGATATAGGAAAGACAATAAATCCCTGATCCAGGAGAAACTTGAAGGAGGACATGATGATTTTCAATGTAGCAAAATTCGTCTTTTCGCAATCAATGAAGCTAAAGAGATGATCTTACATTGATGTTTGTTGTACAGGCCCTGGACCAGGGGCACACCAAAGATTGCTATCATTGAGGATGGTTTTACCGTGGTGTCGAAAACTTTTGAAAGAGTCTCAAAGATGGAAGTCCAGAATGGTCCAGGTTTAGCACAGGTAAAAATGATTAGCCGAGGATAACATACATCTGCTGCATCGGTCATCTGCCGTTAAGGACAGTTTCTTGGGTTTAGCCTTTGTATAGTGGATTCTATGGACAACTTTGAGTTGAATGAGATTCAGACGAGCACAGACACAGATGGAATTAGTTTTAGCTAAAATGTTATTCCACAGCTCATCGTCAATTCCCAGACCCATTTCAGCCTCAACCCAAGTTTGCTTGAGTGTGGAGAGAGAGGGTAGAAATGAGAAACGCAGAAGGCCGAAGATTGAGGAGACTCGATTAGATGATTTTGGAAGAGCCATAATATAGTTTAGAGTGTCTTTCTCTGGCTGCTGGGGGAACGTGGTAAAGTGTTTTTTTTAGCAAAGTCACGTAATTGAAAGTAGCGAAACCGATTCGATTTGGGGATATTGAATTTACTTTGCAAATCTGTAAATGAGCCGAATATGTGTTCAACAAACAGGTCCTGAAACTCCACCAGCCCCTTTTCCCTGAGCTGCATGTAGACATGGTCCAGGGCCGAGGGAGCCAATAGGTGGTTACGGTTGATAGGCATTAGGCTTGATGACAATTTTAACCCGAAATGGTGATATGCAAGAAGAGGAAGAGACGACTCCAAAATATGTGGGACATGGTCCGATATTGTTATTGCGGAGCATTCCATGGATTTAACTAGAGACAGAAAAACTTTATCTATAAAAAAGTAATCAATTTGTGAGTAAACATGATGTACGCTTGAGAACAAAGAAAATTATTTTGCAACTGGATTAAGAAAGCGCCATGGGTCTACACATCCTAACCGGTCCATTGCAGATTCTGTCTTTGACATTGACGAGGGAGCAGAAGACCAGTGAGCGGTCAAGGTCTGGGTCGATTGTACAGTTCATGTCTCTACCTAAAATAAGATGATGGGTATCTAAATTTGGAAGGTGAGAAAAAAGTGTGTTTATGAAGGCAGGTTTATCATAATTAAGAGCATAAACGCTGGCCAAAATAACTTGTGTTTCGTACAAAAGACCTGATAGATACTATAGTAAAGCGCCCCTCAGGGTCAGAGATCATGCTGTGTGGTGTAAATTTTATTCGCTTATGTATAATAATTGCAGTGCCTCGGGACTTACTGTTAAAATTTGAATGAAAGATTTGACCGATCCAAGGTTTGCGTAATCTGACTTGGTCGGCAGTCCGAAGGTGTGTTTCTTGTAAAGCCAATATCTGTGGATAAGCTTTTCAAATGTGAAAAAATTCTTGACCGTTTTACTTGACCACCCAGACCCCTCACGTTCCAGGTCACAAATTTAACAGTGTAATCACCAGCATTCCCGGTACACTGAAAAAAATGGTTCAGGGGTGTTGTATACTTTACAAATATGCATCTTATATATTCTACATATCTGAATTATGTTCTACCTCTGAACATGAATTAGTCTTTTAAAATCCTTTAAATGTATGCGGATGTTAAACTAACAAGAGTCAGTCATGTTAAGAACATCTGAAATAGTTGTGTTTAGTGTGGATGCTCCGCCCTCTAGTTTGAAATCCGGAGGGAAAGTGACCGTAACAGTCCGCCATCTTTTCACTCGGACTGGGACTTTTACTGAAGACTGCAAGACTTCTCTCTGAGGTGAAGGTGAGTAAAATATAGAAATAAAATCTTTATCAGGCAGAGAGGTAGTTATATACGACCATTGAGTGGAGGAGTGACTGTAAATTGTGAGTTTGAAACCGCTATAATTCGCTATAAAACAGTCAATGTTAAGGCTAATGTTAGCTTAGCTAACGTAACATTTCTACTAAATGACTGACGGTTTAATTGTTACTATTTGTTTGAATGTGTGTGTCTTGTCTTTTCGGAGGTATATCTGTAGTGATAACATGATTAAGGCAAAGCAACGTAACCTAAAAGTTTAGGCGGCAATAAGACGTCACTTATCACCAGCTAGCTAACGCGGGGTAAAAGCATTACGGACCTGATAACTGGCGAAAGAAATACTCTACTCTAACTCGCTGCTGTTTGCTCTTATAGAAAGATGATGTTGATTTCGCAAGAGAGTGTGTTCTCAAGGTAAGTAGTCCTGTTGATGTTATATTTTCAAAACTTTTTTTTGTCTGTTTGTGCGTGTAAATATCGGGGAGAAAAGTTTCTTTTCTATAAAGGTAAACGAGTAAAGGAACGTTCACCACGTAAAGGTATTTAAAGATAGATTAACCCCAACCAGTTCCAACACCAAAGTGGCACCAAGAAAAGTATTATTTAATGTTAAAAGTAATATTAATGTGTTATTAACCTGTCAAGGTTCTCATTCAAAGGGCAAGTACATTCTCCCCACAATGTTTGACCATGACACAGCAAGAGTTTGCCTTTCATGTATTATATGTTTTATATCAAATTTTCTAACTGTGCAGGTAGAAGACAAAGACATCGTCCAACGTGTTACAGAGGAGACCACTGTTGGAGTTTATGTCACTCAGGGACTTCATGGCGGTGATAACCCAGAGGACATTGGCATTGTTCTTGAAGGCCAGACAATTCTACAAGATCTGGACAACGTTGCATTTGCTGCCGCCATGTTGTTTAGCCTGATGTATGCTTTAAACTTGAACTATACATTTGAAGTTGTACAGAAAGTGTTCATGGAGCTTGAGAGAAACATCCGCTCCAGCAAAGCCCAAAGTAACCTGTCTGTAAAGACGGACTGTGCACTTTTCAATTCACTGCTTGTGAATTAAAAAAAAATGTTACTCTTTAAAGTTGTGTTATTGTTTTTATTACATAAATGTTTATTTTGTTCAGGTCATGTTGGTCATAATTTATTAACATTTAAGTAATAAAACAATTACACAACTTTAAAGAGTAACATTTTTTTTTAATTTAAATCAAGAAGGCAAAATTGATTTTTAAGTTTTTTAGTTTTTTTAAGTTTTTTGATTTTTAGTTTTACTCCTAATAACGAGTTTAGGAGTAAAACAATGCCTCTTCTCAGTTTGTTCTTCAAAAATGATGTGTATGTTGATGTTTATTAAAGTTATGCATTTTTATATTTACTGTATTTTAGAATATACACACTACTGTTTTACGGTCTGTTTTATATTATTTTAGTTTGGACAGTTTTTATTTCAATACTAGGGTATTGGGAGTCAATTCAGTTGTTTAAGTGGTTCTTTTAAAAGGAACACAGGTTATCTGTGTTTAAGCAGCATGTTGTCCAGATGACTAAATACAGTTGAATTTTGTTGAAAGAAACACAAAATTTTTTGTTTGTGTTGTTATGATGGCAGTTACAAATTTCAAATTCAAATTTAGCTTTTATCATCTAGAGTTAAGTATGCTGCTGACTAACTAACAATAACTAACAATAAACTAACTTTATTGTGTGACACTTGATTTAGCTAGATTTGTATAAGAGAGCAACACTGCAAGTACTTTTTTATGTCAAGACACTGTTACAATGTATGTTAAAAAAGTACAGTAACATTGACAGCTTGGTTGACCACTGAGACACTGAACAGGATAAGCGGTTTAGATAATGGATGGATGAATAACCAGGTACTAGATTTGTCAGGGTTTCGTTGGCTGTCTCAGGACAGGAGGTAAATGGATCGATTCGTGCGCGGCACGAAAACAACCGGAAGGCAAGGGGTTAACTCCTCAGTGAAGGTTTAATCCAGAAGGCAAAATAAACACAAGGCAAGGCGAGACGAGACGAGACAAAGCACAGCCATCCGTGACGGTAGAACTCGACAAAGACCTGTAATAAACCCCGTGATTAAATACTATACTCAACATAACGACATTAAATATAGAACACCTGAGACAAGACAATTACCGTGATCGCGGAAGAACAGGAAGTGACGTGAACCAGCTGATCGGGAAAAACAAATACACGTGCAAAGAAACATGAAGAGACAAGACAGCTGACATAAGTAAACAAAACATCGTGACGCGAGACCGGAAGTGACGTGAAAGCACCGAACGTGATCAAAATAATAGTCCCTGAATAAAGTTCAGCCCAGCATCAGCTGGGATCTATGACAAGATTAAAAACGAAAAAATCATGTTTGTTCAACATGAGATTTTTTTAACATATTAGCCTCAAACATATCTTTTATATTAAAATAAAAAAAATCATGTTTATTTAACCCAATATTTTTTAACCTTAAACGTGTCTTTTATATTTACATAAAAATGTCATGTATGTTTAGTTCATAAAAACTCAGTACAATTATCAAATATTTTTTATTTGAAGCTAACTTAACTTTAAAATGTGGAACCGATTTCCATAATAATTTCATGCCAATCCAACAGACTTTTTTTTTCAGTGTAGGACTCATTTATGATTCTGCATGTGTTATTATAGATGGAACAGTCTGCGAGAAGTGTCAGAGTATAAAAACAAAAAACTTTAAAATAACTAAGTAAAACAAGAAAATAAACAACAAAAGAGTGAGACATACGTAAAAAGAAAAAAAAAAAAAAAAGAAGTGACCTTATACTCACAGATCTGAAGCTCGTCTTCCCGAACACGATGAGCAGCCAGAACATCACAGAGGTCAACCGATTAGCCATGTAACCTAATCAGCTCCTTATCAGTGTAACGGAGCGGAATGCTGCCGTTACTGGACTAGAGTGAAGACCCCCGCGCTCCATACACCGCACAGCCCCGAGGGTCAGAATATGGCAAGAACAACCATATACACATAATTGTCTTTAGTGGAAGACCCCTCACAGTGAGACTCCTGTTTATTAGTCCCAGAACACCCAAGGAGCAATACTGCCACCCAGGTTAGGGATTGCCACTGCACCCCGAACGGCAGTCAAGTCATCCCAGAGACCAATGCATACAATGACGGTAGATGATTATTGTACCGTAAAGGAAGGAGAATAACTCTGTTACATGCGTCCCCCCCTCACAAATAAACGTCCCCGTTTATTCATATATACATTGATCGACAAGACACTTAACAAGAAACAAACATTCAAACACAGATCAACAAAAGAGTCCAGAACGGGTTAAGTGTCGCTGTGATAATGTCCAGCGAAAAATTCCAAGGGCAGCCACTCATCCAAGATACGCGATCCACCAGAGGAAGAACGACCTTTCCAACGTCCAGAATCCTCCACACGCAGAACGAACGGGTCAAACACCTGACGTGCCAACAGGTGATCTCCACAGATTGCTCAGGGAAGTAATCCGTCCGTTGGAAAAAACAATCCTCGGGGACAGCAGGGATGGCGTGGAAGCTCCGCACGAAAGGTCGTGCACCACTGACGTGACACAGGACTCCCATACGCAGGGTCACCCTGGAAGCTGCGCTGAAACACCCCACAGTCGCCGCTCTGGAACACCGTGCAGATCCGGTCCTCATCAATCGGGGAAACTGGAACTTCTCCGCCGTCAGAAAAACACCACGAACTAAACTACAAAAAACTACAAGTAGAAAAAAACCTTGCCATCCTCATCTCTAGTCCATCCTTGGGATAGAACATCCTACCACTGCAACGGAGCGGATTGCTGTCGTTACTGGACTAGAGTGAAGACCCCCATGCTCCATACACCGCACAGCCCCGAGGGTCAGAGAATGGCAAGAACAACTATATATACATAATTGTCTTTAGTGGAAGACTCCCCTCACGGAGAGACTCCCGTTTATTAGTCCCAGAACACCCAAGCAGCAATACTGCCACCCAGGTTAGGGATTGCCACTGCACCCCGAACGGCAGTCAAGTCATCCCAGAGACCAATGCATACAATGACGGTAGATGATTATTGTACCGTGAAGGAAGGAGAATAACTCTGTTACATCAGTAAGAGTATTTGAACTAATGGCTAGATGACTTTCAGAACAGAAAAGGTAGAACGCGCTAAATGATAATCATGAGTATTTGTATCCGAGAGAACCCAGAAACGACAGTCCAAGCTATTTAGAAAAGTTCTGTTCGTAGAACTTCATTGCAGCCTCTGGGGAGTCGAAGATCCGCTCTGCCCCGTTGTGGGTCACCCGCAGGCGGGCGGGGTAAAGCATCCCGAAACGAACGCCTTGCTTGTAAAAAAAGGGCTTTGGCTTCGTTAAAAGCCTTCCGTCTCCGCGCGAGATCCGCGCTGAAATCCTTGTAAATCTTGATTTTGTAGCCCTTGTGAGTAAAATCCCTGTGCGATTTAGCCTAGCTCAGAACGATTTCCTTCTCCAAGTAGAGGTGGAATCTGATGATGAGCAGGCGCGGGCGCTCTCCCGCCCGAGGTTTTGGCCCCAGGCTGCGATGAGCTCTGTCCAGCACGGGTGGTGCTGGACAGAGACATATAATCCTTATATAATCCCCAAAGATTGGACATATAATCCTGCGCGTTTTCCCCAGCAGTGTTGGGAACGTTACTTTAAAAAAGTAATTAGTTACAGTTACTGGTTTCTCCTAAAAAAATAGTAATTGAGTTAAAAAAGTAATTACTAGAAAAAGTAACTACTTTTTGTGACAATGTTTTTGTTTTGCTGCTTTTTTTGCTGCTGTCAATATTAAATATGTTGAAATGAATGAAATGGAAGCTAAATAAAATA
Organism: Paedocypris carbunculus; assembly: GCA_028128575.1. NCBI lineage: Eukaryota > Metazoa > Chordata > Actinopteri > Cypriniformes > Paedocypris > Paedocypris carbunculus. The sequence continues at coordinate 96,817 of SOMO01000449.1, forward strand.
CATTATTATTATTATTATAAAGCACTGTACATTAATCTACACTATTTTATTATTGCTGTGAGACAGTGACAAAGACACCTCACACTTCAAATTCAAATAAAATCATTAGTATAATGAATAATAAAACACAATAGATGGTTTAGAACTTTTAATCTTCATATACAGTATTAGGACTACAACTGGCCAACAAAGTCTAGATATAAATTATGCTTTTTAAAGAATAAACAAAAATAAACGAATACATTTCACAAAAGTAAAAATGTTCTGCTTTCAGTATATTTTGTTTTAACAATATACCAAAATTCAATAACAATAACAAAAATGTACACTCTTTCTCAGAGCCGGCCCGAGGCACACGCGGACTACGCGACTGCGTGGGGCCTTGCGTAAACCAGGGGGCCCCCAAGAGTACATTAATTATATTGGAGATTTTTTCATTTTAAATAATATTCTATATGCAGGATGTCTTTAAGCGGGCGAAAATTAGAAAGCTTTTAGGAGCCCGCGAGCATCATAAACACCGCTTTTCCGAGCATTCGAGACCCCTCCTCTAGGTATTAATGTGGTACAATCCATCTGGCGCGCGTCTGATGAAAGTTAGAAATGCCTTTGCGCTCGTTCAAAACAGTTAAAGCTGCGACGTTCTCGAAAGGGAGCGAGAGAGAGATTACAGTTTTTTTAAGAGTGTGTTGTTCTGTTTCTGAGCTCTTTCCTTCCAAGCTAATGAAAACGCTGCTTTCATTAGCTTGCATTGTTTGCGTTTGCTTGAGATAACAATAAACAATTTACAACTAAAATAATTGTTATCTTAGTCTATGATTGTTCTTTGACTGAATACTGTCATAATTCGATCAAAATAATTAATACAATGTTAAATTAAACCAATACAATATTCATTTATTAATTAATATGACAAAAAATGCCAAAAATACTTGGAATTACATGAGTTGGTTCCGCTAGGGACAGTAAATTCGGTTCTGCGTTTAGGTTTCTGCAAAAATCTGCTTTAAAACAAAGCAAATCCGTTTTTTAGACAGTTAAATGTCTTATAAAGCTGTTTACATTTTATTGTTTTTCTCTGATTAAAAGCAGTTTTGCAAATCCTTTAAAACAATAACCATTTTGTAGAGGGGGGTAATAATCTTGTCCTGAACTGTGCATGCAAAATATTTCAATAAATATCATATTAGTATTGAAATCCATCATTCCATGAAAAAACGAAGAATTAACTAAAATAATTGAACACATCTTTTCTGGACTGTAGGTGATAATCTTGTGGGTCAAAAAAGGTGCAGACTCGGCTGTTTTAAGCTGCTTTTGTCATAAAAAACACCTTCAGACTTCACTCTACTGTTGTTGTTGTAATAATAATAATAACAATAATAATAATAATAATAACACTATATTTATTGTAAATATAATTATTGTATTATTGTTTTTATTATTATTATTATTATTATTATTATTATTATTATTATTATTATTATGTGCTTTGTCCAGTTAGCAAGGGGCCCCCTGAAGACTTGGGCCGGCCCTGCTCTTTCTAGTGCAACAGGTAGTACAATTAGGTGCTTTCACATAGTTTGTTTTAAACGAACCAATCTCAGTTCGGTTAAAGTTAACCAGAAAGGGAAAGTGAGTTCAGTTCTTTTGCTGTTCACAACCTATTGGAGGTTGCTCCTTTCTTGTACGTTTTTATCACATTAACGCGGCATTGGTTTCGTTAAAAGAAGACTAATTTATTAGGAATAAAACGAAATTATTAGAATAATTTCCGCCTGGGACACGGAACCCCCGACCTGCCATTATGAAAAGGGAAAGCACCCCCCCCGCGGCAAGTGCGGAAGCCTCCTGGTGCGGCGCGCGCGGACGAGCGCTTGTGACCAGACGCAACGCTTTCGCGTGGTAAATGATGGACATTTATCTAATCATCACGTTTTCAGTTGCACCACATTCACCAGTATTGTCCCGCCCACCGAACGCACCAAAGGGAAAAACAATACAGACTCATAGGACTAAAACCGCTTCTGTGAGCACAAGTAACGCAGCATTTTTGTCATTGCTGCAACAATAACGGCGTTGTAACGGAGGAAAGAGTAATTGCGTTAGATTACTCGTTACTGAAAAAGGAAAGTAAGGAAAGTGAGGTGACGGCAATATGGCCACTAGGGACCATACTGAATTGGTGCTCTGCATTTAACCCATCCGTGAAAGTGCACACAAACACACAGTGAAGTGAACACACACAAACCTGGAGCAGTGGGCAGCCTAAGCCGTGGCGCCCGGGGGGCAAGTGGGGTTCAGTGTTTTGCCCAAGGACACTTCGTTGCAGAACCAGTGGTAGAGGGGATTCGAACCTGCAACCTCTCGGACAGAGGGGTTAAAAAATAATGCCGTTAGTAACGCCGTTTATTTATTTACGCTGGCTAGCCTGTACAAGTCCATCTCCCCTTCCTTTGTGTCTAACCTGTCATACAGCTCATCATATGCTTTCTGTTAGGCCTTCGCCACCTCCCTCTTCACTCAGCGCTGCACTTCCTTTCTAGATGCAGTCCTTTTCTAGATCCCACTTCCTCTTTGCTAACCTCTTCCTCTGGATGCAGTCCTGTACTTCCTTATTCCACCACCAAGTGTCCTTATCTTCTATCCTCCTACCAGATGAAACACGCAGCACCTTCCTACCTGTTTCCCTGATAACCTCTGCTGTCGTTTCCCAGTCCTCAGGCAGCTCTTCCTGATCACCCAGAGCCTGTCTCAATCTCTGCCTGAACTGCTCACAAGCTCCTTCATCCTTTAACTTCCACCACTTGGTCTTCTGTTCTGCCTTCTCTCTATTCTTCTTCCTCCTGACCACCAGAGTCATCTTACACACCACCATGCGGTGCTGTCTGGCTAGACTCTCTCCTACCACCACTCTGCAGTCACTGACCTCTCTCAAATGGCCTCGTCTACATAGGATGTAGTTCACTTGTGTACTCCTTCCTCCACTCTTGTATGTCACTCTGTGTTCCTCTCTCTACTGGAAGAAAGTGTTGACTACAGCCATTTCCATCCTCTACCACTATCTGTCCTTCTAGATTCCTTTCCTTTACACCAAACCTGCCCATCACATCCTCATCACCTCTGTTCCCCTCACCAACATGACCATTAGAGTCTGCTCCAACAACCATTCTCTCCTCTATGGGAATACTCTATACTAGGACCTCATCCAACTACCTCCAGAATCTCTCCTTCTCTTCTAATTCACAGACCACTTAAAGAGCGTATCCACTGACTACATTCACCATCACCCCAACAACTTCCAGCTTTAAGCTAATCACCCTGTCTGAGACTCTTTCACCTCTAGCACATTGCTCCACAGCTCCTTCTTCAGGATTACTCCTACCCCGTTTCTCTTCCCATTCACAACATGGTAGTACAGTTTGTATCCTCCTCCAATACTACGTGCTTTGCTACCCTTTCACCTTGTCTCTTGCACACAGAGTACATCTATCTTCCTTCTATCCGTCATGTCTGCCAGCTCTCTGCCTTTCACTGGCTTGCAACCATTGCGACTAGATTTTAGAAACACTAAGAAATGAAAGATAAAATCAGTTTTGATGAGATCTTTTAGCAACATGACCTGTTTTGCTTTCAATGCTTAAAACGTCATTTTCAGAGGCTTAAAACGTCATTTTCAGAGGCTGAAAACGCACTATTGTGAAAAGTCAATTTAAGCTAAATCTTGCTAAAAACATTGTTAGAGGCATTGCACACACTAAGAAATGAAAGATAAATTCA